>PVKN010000044.1:56110-135990 GCA_004027915.1 Capromys pilorides | reverse complement strand
ATTGATGCTTTCAAGCATTAAACGTGCATTTTGGTTTTTGTCCATGAACTTTCTGCCTACCCCGATGTCTTCCAGGTTTTCTCCCACTTTCTCTTCTAGGAGATTTAATGTTTCTCTTTTAATATTTAGATCCTTAATCCATTTAGACTTTAGTTTAGTACATGGTGATAGACTTGGATCAAGATTTAGTTTTCGACATTCTGGGTGTCCTTTTGAGGGCCCCCTTAGGGGCAAAGCTGTCTTGTGTGTAATTGAAAATGTGGCTCGCCTTGTTTGACCAAGCGTTTCACCTTCCAGGTGAAAAGGTTAAGCCTGTAACTGGTGCGTAATGTAAAACATGGCGACCCTCTCTGGCAGCAGCCTCTTGAGAAGATGGGGAGAAGGGGGAAGGTTAAACTATTTAACCGAGGAGTCGTTTAAAATATTATTTTGGTATTAAAGCAGCGGCAGATTTGGAGCAGAATGTGAAATTCACAAGGCTTTTTGAGATTAAAGAGGAGGCCCATGTGAAGCTCCTGTTGATGTGGTGGCGGGGTGAGCTCTGGAGTTGGGGTTTATAGCAGACGAAGGGACCCCAGGCTCTGGGGATAGGCTCAGCGGTCAGCCCAGGCACCAGGGCCGTGGTGCCCTTGGTGCCCACGATGCTGGCCTGGCCACGTGTGGCTGGCTAGGTCCTGTAACTTCTCCCTTTCTTGCTTTATTTCTGCTTTGGTTTCCTTAAATGTGTAAGTAGAACCAACGTGGGAAGAACAGAGATCTGAGAGGTGCGTGGAAGATCAGTGTGGAGGGCCTTGCCCTGCGCCCCAGTCCAGGGGCCGCTGAGTGCTGCGACCTGCTTCACTGTTGGCTTGAAATAAACCGCGTGCCCTTATCCTGTAATTGACAGAGCTTGCAGACATGCGGAATCTTGATCCTGCAAAGGAGGCTATGGGAAAGCCCTGCTCCTTCCCCAGGGGCGGCAGAACCCCTCTTTTCCCGGAGCATCAGGTACACACGGGCAAGTGTGCATAAAATTCTACTTCCTTCTCTGTGTTTGTTTTAGCAGACGGCAGAGTCCCGACCACACGGCCCATATTGTTTCTTCACGAAACAGTAGCCGGTGCTGTTCCTTCGCAGCCGGGCTTCCTCCTGCCCGGGCTGTGGCTGCGGACGCCCCCACCACGTGGCTTGGCCTTCGCATTCTGCTGCTGGATTTCCAGCTCTGCCCTCTGCAGCCGCGCTGTTGCGGAGCTCACCTGTGTCTGCCTGCAGCACAGACCCAGCGGTGTCTCTGGGATGCCGAGTGGCTGAGGCCAAGGTGCCGCCTCTGGGACCGCAGTGGGGATCTTTGGTTCCCCGGGGATACTGGATGTCTTCCATCTGCCCGGAGGTGGATACCACCTGGGGGATCTCGGGTGCCCCTACAGGCCTAGGACGGGCAGCCCCTTCCTTTGCTTTTCTGGTGTGCTCTTTGTCAGCTCTGTAGCAGGGCCTGGAGGTGCTCCGGAGAGCAGGTGGCACGGCCAGGGTGGGCACGGTTGGCACTTGCAGCAAACGTGAGGTGCGCAGTGTGTTTGTGTGGAGTAAGTGGCATGTGGTTGTTTGGAATGCAAGACCCCCTTCTTGTTGGGAGCCAAGGCCCATTCCAGCAGCAAACACTTCTTTGGATTTGTCCTTTTTTTTTTTTGAGACTGTGTCTCAAATAAACCACATGCCCTTATCCTGACTTTAAACTTGGGATCCTCCTGCCTCAGCCTCAAGAGTGTGCGCGAGTGTGTGCAGTTAGCAGTGAACGCTGGAGTACAATTCAGGGTTCCCTTGCCTTCTTCACCTCAGGCGCTGAGCTTTCATAATGGGAAGGGAGTTATGCGTGCTTTTCAAATAAAGGTTCACTCCTTGAGGAGAAAAGTGGTGATGCCGACATCGTGCATGCTGCACCTCGCCCTCTGGCACTGCGTGCCCTGCAGCAGGCTTCTGCTAGCTCCACCCTGCAGGTGGGCACCGAAGCTGCCTTCCTCCTGCCCGCAGCACCTTGGGTACCTCTGCATAGCCGGGCTTCGGGCTGTGGACATGGGAGTGACTTGCCAGTGACGCCTGGTGCAGGGAGGGTGTCGGCAGGCAGGCCTCTGGCGGCCCTTCTCACCTACCCTGTCCAGCTTCTTCTGGACAGATTGAGTCAGGGTGGACGCCTAGACCCTGGCTCAGGGGCCCCAGGAATCCCGCCTGGGCCATGCGAGGGCATGGCTGACTGGCACTCTCTTGGGGCTCATCTCTCCAGCTGCACTGTGGCCTGGTACCACCAACTTCCGGCCCAGATGTGAAGGAGCTGCTGTCTCTCCAGGAGCATGAGCAGGGCGGCAGGATGGGCAGGACACAGCGGGAGTCTGGGGGTCTTTGTCAGGACCCGCAGCCTCCAACTCTCCAGCCGCCCCCACTTCTGTGGCGCCCGAGTCGAATCTGTTGCCAGGTTGAGCCGCACTCTCCGATCGAAGTCCATTACCGTTCTAGACGAGGGTACTTCCTGAGTCCCCAGTGGCGCATTTGGCAAGAGCCCTGCTGACTTAGGCTCCGATGGCCCCTTCAGTGCCCCGTCCAGGGAGTGGCAGCCAAGCCCTGAGCATCCTGCTATGGCACTGCCGTCCCTCCCAGCTGTAATTTATGCCTCTGCAGGTCTGATGGGGACAAGGAGACCCGAGTTGCTCGCAGACACTGGAGAAAACCACAGCCCGCCTTGGGACTTGCACTGTTTAAGTGGGTCTGCGGTGGGCACACGCTGGTGTTCTTGCAGCGGCCAGTGCTGATGATGGCAGTGATGTGGCTAGTGCTTAGCTCGGGTCTGTGCCCTTGCCTGAGCTCTGTCCGCTTGGCTTGCATGAGTCTCTTTCAATCTTAGGGCAGCGTCACGAGGAAGCATTAGTACTATCAGCCCCATTTGGGGTTAAGAGTATGCACCAGGCGTGGCAAGCAGAGGAACAGTACACGGTTGCCTGAGTAGCCAGGGACAGCTCCCAGGTTATTCCTGGATGCAAGACGCTAGAGCTACACCCCAGCGTGTGACCCCAGAGCTGCACCCCACCACTGTCCTTGCCACTGCTGTGTCACACGAGCCTTGGGCCAATCTCTTATTCTTTAATAAAAGAAAAGCACATTCTGGGAATGGTGCTGCGCGCCTGTAATCCCAGCACTCGGGAGGCTGAGGCAGGAGGACTGCCACAAGTTAGAGGCCAGTCTGGGCTCGGAGTGAGTTCGGGGCCAGCCTGAACTGCACAGTGAGATGCTGTCTTAAAAACAAACACAAACGTACAAACTTTCATCTGGGGGAATTTGAGACCCTACTGAGAACATGAAGTAAAACGAATTCCCCATCCACGGTGACTACAGTTAGCGCATCCTTGAGCAGTCTTGGGGCGTGGCTACCCCAGCATAATTGCCCTGAAGGTGAATTCTTTTGTTGCCAATCCTAGACGGTCTATCATTTCAGTAGAAATGCCTGAACTAAGAATCTGCAAAGAGGTAACATTTTAAAAATTTATTTATTATTTATTATTGTAATTTTGTCTTGTGAGACAGGGCCTCATTATGCAGCTCAGGCTAGCCTTGAGCGCTGGGATCACAGGTGTGCACCACCATGCCTGGCTCCATGTTTGGTTTTTGACATAGGTCTTCCTGTGTCGTGCAGGCTGGCCTTGAACTTGTGGCGATCCTCCTGCCTCAGTGCTGCACTGAGGCTTATCCTGAGAGCGGGGATTATGCGTATGCGCCGCCACCCCTGGCTCACTTTGTTTTTTGAAAAAAGAACAAGCGTGAATGTGATAGCATCCGCGTGCCTGAGGAGCTGACAGCAGCTCTCCGCCATCACGTGTCTGCACAGTGCTCACGCTGCCTGAGCATCTGACGTAGTGACTTTTGCTGCGGGTTTGTGCCAGCAAGAGCCCAGATGTTCCTTTAAGGTTTTAAACATCTTTTTCTGGGTCAGGTCTTCATCTGTCCCATAGAATTTTCCACACTGAGAGTTTTGCTCATCTTTCCCACACGCCATCATCTAAATGTTTTCCCTCTGTGCCTCATGTTTCCTGTGAATTTCTAGTCCTGTGTGTCCAGGGCCGCAGACATGAGCCACATGGGGCCACTGGATGCTTCAAACGTGGGTGGTCCACGTGGACTGAGACACAAGTGTAAAACACACACTGGGTTTTTAACGACTTAGTATGAAAAAAGGAGTATGAAACACCTCAGTAATAATATCTCCTATTGATTGCATGCTGAAGGAGTAATGTGTTGCCTGCGTTGGCTTACATAGAATGTATTATTAGCGTTGATTTCACCTGCTTCTTTCTGTGTTAAAAATGCGGTTGTCAAGGAATTTAAACCAACGCGTGTAGCTCACGCATTTCTATTGGAAAGCACTGGTCTGGAGACATGTTGGGCCCGAATCCTACCCAGGAGTCGAGGTGTACCTCGAGTCACCTCCCCGATGGCCTGTGCGTCCCAGCTCTCTCTGGGTTTGACAGATGAGCAGGCTGGGCGCCAGCAGCCTGACTCTGCGCCGCTACCTCCCTCATCCTTTCTGCTGCTAATAGTTCCGCGGTCATCAGCAGTCGTCGTGCCAGCCCGTGAGTGCTTCAGGGACGGCCAAGTGGGGACGTTGTGAGCCTGCCTTGCCGCCTTTGCTGGTTAGGTGCGATTTTTCTTTTGCTTTTTTGTTTTTGAAACAGGGTCTCACTGTGTAGGGAGGGGGGGCTTGGTGGCGTTTTTTATGACAAGGGCTCTACTTCCTGGGCTCCCTGTTGGTTCTGGTGTTTGTTTCAGTATGTGTCAGAAAAGTAGCAAAATCTATCAGTTTTTCTTCCCCCTGAGCACATTGTAAAGCAATGTACCTTTTGTAGTATTTGTCTTTTTCTTTTTAAAAAAAAATATATATATATTTATTTATTTATTTGGTACAGGGTCTCACTACACAGCTTGGACTCATAGTGATCCTCCTGTTTCAGCTTCCCCAGCCCTAGGATTACAGGCATGTGCTACCACACCTGGCTTTTGGGCCAGCTCGGTGCACCCAGGGATCTGGGGCCGGCCCAGTTTCTGGTGCCAGGGATCAATCCTGGGTCCTTGAGCTTGCTAGGCAGGCACTTAGACCACTGAGCTATCTCCCTGGCCCCTTATATTTTCCTATCAGAACAAATTCATGGATTCGTATGTGGTGAACCCATTGAAGTTACTTTCCTTTGCCTCCTGCAGTTGTCCTGTCTTCGGCCGGTGGGGCCCTTGACTATGGTTCTTTGTCCTGTGAATCTCAGCATTTTTTCCCTCTACTTAATTCTTTCTAGATCAGAATTTTATTTGTTTCACTTTTGAGACGAATAAACGGTTCGTAACAGTTATGTGTATTGATGGGGACAGCGCGAGTCTGTCTCCTATGAAGTTGCGAGTGACCAGATCATCACATCAGCGTCTCGGTCACCTTGACCCTTTATGCTCCTTTATGGGGGCTGCCGGCATTCCTCCCTCCTCGCCAGAGGCAGGAAGTGGGGTCCTGCCAGCAGGCTATTCCGGGGAGCCACCTGCAAGAGGCTGAGGCCAAGGGTGCTGGCCAGCTCAGCTGGCCCAATCCCCACGCATAGTAGGTGTTCCGGAAACAGCTGTCTCGAGAATGTGAGGACTGAAAGCTAATCTGTCACACCACCTGGCGGGCCTGGGCTTGCCTCCACCCTGGGAGTCTCCAGGGAGGCCAGCAAGCACCCGGGACAGGCTTTGATTCTCCGCCACAGCGTCCAGGCGCCTTCCTGGTGTCCCGCCAGGAGCTACCACTGTCCTTTCTGGACTGGATGCCCTGCAGGGCAGGGGCTCAGGCAGTGGGGCCAGGGCTTCCAGGCTAAACTGTTCTAGGGGACATAGCAGGGTTGGGAATTTGGCTCCATGGTAGAATGCTTGCCTAGGCAAGCTGGAAGCCCTGGGTTTGGTCCTTGGCACCAAAAGCAAAAAATAAACCTCCTCTAAAAAAAGAATTTAGTCAAATAAATACAGTAAAATCAAAAAAGACCCCAAACAAATAAGGTAATTGCACATACAACTTTGGGGGGTTTGTGCATTAGCTCAGTTGTTTAAAGCGCCTGCTTGGGCAAACCGAGTCAGGTACAGGGGTCTGCGGTCCACATGCTGCACCAGACCTGCCCTTAAGGCAGCCTGAGCCAGCCAAAAAAAAAAAAGAAAGGAGAAAATCCTTCTAGGGGGCATAGCTCTGCCCACTCCTGAGTTATCAGTGCAGCTTCTTCATGATGTGAACTTCTAAGATTTCATTTCGTGGAGCTTCTGGGGCTGGTTTTCACTCCACCAGCATGCAGCCTTTGCAGCCCTGTCTTTGCCTGACATTTGCTTTGCACCCCATAGCCCTGGCTGTGCACCCTTGTCCCCACTAACCAGTGTGATCCTGGGGCTACAGAAAGACCTTGCCTTCTGGCCCCCAGATGGTCCGTGGTGCTGCTGCTGGTTCAAAACAGCAACAAGAAGCAGCAACAACAAAAAACTTGTTGTCAGCTTTGTTGGTGTGCAGACAGTCCTTGACCCCAAACTAATGTTTGTTTATGGCGACTGACTCCATGAGCTCACTGTAGGAGAGGCTGGAGTCTGGTGACACTGTGGTCTATTTGGGGGGGTGGATTTTCATCTGGTTCTACTGGAAGAAGGCAGGTGTCCAGCCCATGCAGTCAGGGTGGGGTAGGCAGGGCGGAAGAGAGCGGCTGACAGCCTCACCTGTGTGTGTGTGTGTGTGTGTGTGTGTGTGTGTGTGTGTGTCCCCGTCCCCGCCTCTGCGGGATCAGCGCAGACCATCCTCTGGAAGTGGCTTGTAGAGCGAGCAAGGAGCAGCCCAGCTGGACATGAACAACCAGGCTGCCCTGGGCAGGGGTCAGATGAGTGCCTTCTGGGATGAGACCACCCTGGTTTCCTGCCACGTGGCCACTCAGTAATCTGTGACCTTGGACCTGTGGCCTCACTGAAACTCCACTGGTTCCACTATAAAACGGGGATGTTGTGAAGGAGCAGTGGGATGGCTCGTGGGAAGGCTTCAGTGTGGCTCCTGGTACCCTATGGGCACGCTGTGGCAGATGGGTCCGCCGTGGCTTTTGGAGCCCACTGGTGCACCACGACAGGAGTACATCATGGTGAATCCACCGTGGCTTATAGCACCCAGTGAGTGTGCTGCCACCGATGACCCAGTGTGGCGGCCTTGTGGCACCGTGATGGACTCCCCACTCAAAATCTGTGTGTCACGGCCCAGTTTCCACACTTCCTGTGCCTCAGTGTCCTCATCTGTGGTGTGGAGAGTAGCTTTCCTACCTGCCAGGGCTGTGACGAATGAGTCGTGTCACCCATATAAAGCTCTTGCTGGATGTAGTGACTGACACGGGCCTGTAATGCCAGCACAGCGGGAAGCTGAGGCAGGAAGGGTTTTGTGTTCCAGCCCAGCCCGAGCAACATAGCAACTTTGTGAGACCCTGTCTCGAACAGAATATTTCTCAAAAGTGTTGAGGGTGTAACCCCCAGCGCCTTCCTTCCGTCACCCTGAGGCAGTGCTGAGGGAAGTTGCAGCCTTTTACTTTGCAGGCTGGAGCCGAGGCCAGAGGTTACTCACGGCCACTTGGCAGGTTCCTGGCAGGGCTGTGCCATCCCAAGGCCCCTCGCCTTTTCCTAATGGCAGGCTGGCTTCTGCCCGCGAGCCGGGAAACACAGTTTCCGGAGTCAACCTCAGGCGTCCTGAGGCCTGGGTGGGGACTGGGCAGGAGCGTAGAGGCTGCACGGTGACCACTGCTGACCCGGGACCCTTGGCCTTCTGCTTTCCATCTGCTTTGAATGATGTGAACTTCATCCTGCTTCGGGATGTGGGGACCCAAAGTCCCTGCAGGGCCACACCACTGGGCCCAGCGATTCGGGGAGGGACACTCCCGATCTTGGCTGGGGTGTGGCCCTGGGGTGAGGTGAGCAGAGCCCACGCAGTCCAAGGGCAGCGTGGGCGGCATTGGGAAGTGGCAGGGCTGCAGGGGCCTGGGCAGAAGGCCCCGCCTGTTCTGTTAGTCCCTTAGGTGTGCTGTGCCAGGCACTGTTCAGGTCCCAAAGGCCGGTGGCCTTTCATTGTTCTTGCTCTGTTTCGCTGGCTGAGGCAGAGATGCCAGGATGTGAGTGCCCACTCTGCTCTTCTCCATGGAGCCCCGACAGCAGCTGCGTCTCCCCAGGGTCTGTGTTTGGCCAGTGGTGCCAACCCCACGCCTCAGTGCTGCCTCTTCCTCTCTTCCTCTCTGGTCTGTGGGTGGTGGCTGTTTCTTGCTGTTCGTAATCTCGGGGTTGCTTTATTGACCTGTTTGGCTTCTCCAGCCTTCTGCCAGGTAGCTGTTTTCCTGGGTTAAAGTCCCTCTGTTCAGATACTGAGGTGGCTCTGACTCTCGGTTAGACCCTGCCTGGTGCAGACACCGGTGCGGTGGTGACCCCGCCTCCCTGCATTTGCTCCTCAGCTGACTTCGGGCCGGCCACCCATTCTGCTGACCTTTGCTGTTTTCCATGCCGGGACTCGTGAATTCTGCCCCATCTCCTCCCCAGGCCTGCGTTCCCCTGCCTTCCCTGTTCCTGTACTCTCAGCTCATGCTCTCCTGGCACTTGGTTCACTTGGTACTTGCTGTGGGACCAGCTGGGTCTTGTGTCTCCGGCAGTACCCAGTGGCCTCCCAGCAGCCTCTGTTGAAGGTATGGGGAGCTTTCTTTTCCTAAATGAAAGCAACGCTTGCTTATGTCTTGCCCTCTGCAGGTGGGTGCTGCACTCCAGGCTTGGCATCCTTTGCCCTGCTCCATGCCTGGGCCGTGTCTCCTGGCCAGCTCTACCTGCAGCTTGATGTCCCCATCCAAGGAAGCATACCCTTCCCTCCTCCGGGCTGGGGTGTCTCCTTCATGGCAGGCGCTTCCTGCAGCGCTGCTGGGCTTGTGCCCACTCAGGTTCTTTCTGGGCCGAGACCAGGCTGGCTCATCACCACTGTGTCTGGTGCCTGTGCACAGAGACCTGCCTGGGGATGTGGAAGGTGAACGAGTGAGGAAGGAGCCAGCCCTCAGCTCCGCAGCAAAGACGAGGCCAGTACGTTGCAAAGCATCTTCTTCTGTGGATTCAGAGGCTGCAGCAACAACAAAGAATGGAGGCATCTAAAGTGCCTGGTTGTGGAAAGAGGCCCAAGACTTGTTGCTGTGCGAGACGTGTTATACTAGAGCACAAATGCGTGTTTGGTATCTGTGTATAAATGCCTGGAAAAAGGACTTCAAGGAAACACACCCTGCACTGGCTGGAGGAGTAATTGCTGGGCTAACGAGTGAGATTGAACCCAGTTAATAAAGGGGATTTGGTTGCTTTTCGCCCTTCCTGTTTAGGTATTACTTGAATTTTAATGATAGCTCTGTATCGCATGTGTTGATTGGCAATAGATAACAGGGAGAGGGAGAGGGAGAGGGAGAGGGCCGCACTCGCGTGGTCCATGTATCCCCGCAGGTTCCACTCCATGTCCTGGGTAGTCTCTCCTCAAAACAGGCAGGCTAGAAACGCTTTCCCCAGAGGAGCCCCCGAGTGGCAGTGAGGCTCTCCGGCTCTCCTGGCGTCTGTCGGAAGTGATCCCATCCTTTGGGAATGCCATTTTTGGAGTTGGCTATTCCCTGGAGGCTCGGAGGAACAGGCATGGCACAAAGTTGGCAGTGACTTAAGACATCTATTTTCAGGGTTGACCTCCAGCCACAGTACCGGGAACCTTTCGGAGTTCGAGGATTTTCTAGGAAAACGAATGTCAGTGGATTTGTGGGGTTTTGCCACAGATGTAACAAATTCCAGGGGTCCCGTTGTACCTCGGTGGCTCGAAGCAGCGGAGGAGGTGGGTTCCACAGCTGCTAGAGGGTGTCACTCTGGTTAAGGCTGGTGTGGGTAGTGCTTGGTGTCCCGATCTGCTTTGATCCTCCGTGGCTCAGGCCTAGCGGTGACCTCATCCCTCTGTTTCCTCTCTGGCTCAGCTGCTGAGGTCGGAAGCTCACTGAGCATAGAAATCTGTCATCATTTTGCAAGTGTGACCTGCCACCTGCCAAGGCCCAGTTTCTGTGGTTCATCAGGCTCACTGATGCCTGGGTTGGGAGGTGGACTGAGGTGTGGAGATTCTCAGTGACCACTATGGCCTTTCCAAGGTGGGTGGAAGGAATGCAGAACCCCCAAGCTGTCTGGGGGTGAGCACAGCCCAGGCCTGGGAGATGCTGAATTCCAGATTCCTGGTGGGCTCCTGGGCTGTCTCGCTCGGCCGTGCGCCATTGGAGTGATCATTCTACCCCATGCAGTTGTGAGGTGGGCCTCCAACCTGTGAAGACCCTGCCTGCCTACTTCCTGTGTCTGTTAGTGTTGATTTTAAAATATAAAATCCCTGCAATTACAGCCTCACCATGGAGGCACCTGCTTCAGTTCTAGAACAGGGTTTGGGCCACCCCAGGGCAGTCCTAACCCCTCACCCAGCTCTGGGATAGCAGAGGAAGCAGGCTGTGTGTTCTGTGGTCCGGTGCTGTCAAGTTCCAGCCAGGCCACCTGTGCCGCAGACAAGTGGGAAGTCCATGCGGGTGTGGCGGAGGAAGCCAGGTAGCAGGCAGTTTGGCTCCTCCCATCTCCTACTTCCTCTTCCTGACTTCCACCAGTGTCTTAACCTGTCCATGTCTCAGGTTCCTGAACCGTGCAGTGAGGTTGTTTGTTGTGGAGCTAAGACGAGGATGAGCCATAGGAAGTCTCCGGCATGTGGCCGCTTGTCACCGACGGAATGGCAGTTTCACGCAGCTGCATGGGACACACACCCGCCACAGACATTCAACGCCCTCCCGCTCCCTGAAGCTGTGATGGCGCTGGCACTGTGGCCAGGGCGCAGTGACGCTACTGCCCTAGTGTAGCCAAGTGGGCCGTCTCAGACAGCTCGATGTGGTGGCGGGCGCAGCACAGATGGGGGGCCTTGGGAGGTCTCTCCAGGGCGTGGGAATGGTACTGTGTTCCTGCCGGTGCAGCGTTGGGTGGCCGAGAGCCCCACCCTGAGCCTGGCTGGCCAGGCGGGAGCCCCACGACTGCCTGTTGTCTGCTGTGTGCCCTCCTACCCCACAGACTCTGGGAGACAGAAACAAGATGCCCCCCAGGAAGTATCCGCAGTGCCTAGGGCAAAGTAAGCCGTCTCTGTGGAGTGGCTACAGCTGTTTATTAAAACAATGCTTATTAAAACTCAGCATTGGCTGGGACAAGGAGGTGGGGGCTGAGAGCAGAGCTCTTCACTGGGTACAGTTAGGTGGACCAGAGCTTCTCAGGGCCTACGAGTCAGAGGCTGAGGCAGCCGGGCCCGTGGCGGTGTGTGTGTGTAACCCTGCTCAAGCCACCGGCCCTGTCCGAGCATCATTCCTTGCAATGTGATTAGGAAGTGGGAGGCTGGATTCACAGGGTGGTGCTTGAGGCTGGGAGTCTGGCCTGATGCAGGAGCAGCCAGAGGGGGCCTCATGCTTTACCGTGGGGAGCCCCGTGCTCTGGGTGTCGAGCCCTCTTGAATTCGGCCCTGGTGTGTGTCAGAAAATGACCCCCTAGCACTCCCAGCTCTGAGGCATTTTGCCCCACTGAGTTTTGCAGCCCAGGAATGAGGATGTTCTTCAGCAAGGATTTAATTTTAGCATAAATTAATGCTTCAGGAGCAGAAGGGAGGGCTTTTAAACCAAGAAATGAATCACTTTGGGAGGCTTTGTCTGTCACTTCCTGGTCCCTGAGCCTGGGTACTGCAGGACCCTTCAGCCCCAAGGCCTTGCAGCAGGCTTCCTGGGTGGTCTCTGCATCATTGCTTGCGGAGCAGTTGGTACTGCACGGTTGCCATGGTAGTGGCAGGATGTGGTTCCTATGGTGATGGTCGGCAGTGGCAGGAAGACAGCAGAGGTTTCAGTTATCTGGTGGCTCCACACTCACCACCCTCCCCGAACGGCAAATACCAGCTGCCCCTACTGTTGCTGTGCTTTGTCAAATGGTTACTGCAGAGGTCAAGCGCCTCCCCCAAAGAACAGGGCCGCACAACAGAATGTCACTTCCAGAAGAGGAAGCGAAAGCAGTGTTGCTACGGGGCCGTTTTAGCTGGGCACAGTGCTCACATCTGGACCCTGAGCCTGCATCCTGTGTGTGCGTGGAGCCTCTCCCAGAGCCTCGCTGGACGGGCTTCATTGTTCCTCATCCCTGGTACTGTCTTCGCAAGCATGTGTGGGGTGATGAGGTGGCAGGGAACACATGCTTTCTCAGCTCGTGGCAGACTTCGAATTCAGATATCACAGATGGGGGCCCAGTTAGGTTTTTGGTGGATACTATTCTTTACTTGGGCACTGGCTGAGGTCAGGAGAGGGCAAGCGGTATCCTGAAGATTCTGTTTGCTTCACTGGTGCCAGAAATTACACGGAGAGGCTGTCTCCATGGAAAAGCGGCATCTGGTTCCATCAAGTGCAAGGCACAGGGACTTGAAGGGGAGTGAGCATGCAGGATAGGAGGGCTGTGGTGACAGTTTCAGAGGTGATCTGGACTTTAGGGGCTGCTACTTAATTCCCATCCTCTCACTCCTGGTCAGACGACCTTAGAGAAAGGATGTCCGGTGTCTGCCTCCAGCGTGAATCCCACCGGCCCGTGGCGGCAGCGTGATGGCAGTACAGTGTCACTCTTGTGAATCAGGAGCTCGGGTGGTAATGCTGATGCTGTGATGTCACAGGTCCACAGGCCCTGGCCGGGGGGTTGGCCCCAGGCGTGGAGTCCTCAGCCGGGTACCTGGATTGAATCCAGATGGAGAGCCTGCCAGACACCAGTCCTATCATGCTCCCCTGGCTGGAGGACCGGGGCCTCAAGGGTCTGTCCTGGGAGAGTGAGAAGGCTGCTTGGAGTCACTGGAAGCCTGGGGACTCGGGTCTGGCAGAGCCGGACCTGGGTTTTTGGCCGGAAGATGCTCCAAAGTGAGAGCTCTGTGCCAGGATAGGCTTTGCCGTCATGAGCTTTTAAAGTGCAGAACAGCACGCACAACTTCAGACACGTCATCAGTGCGGCGTGTTGCTTGATGACGTTCAAGATGACTTCTAGGTTATTCAATAAGCAGGCGGAGAGCAGAAAGCAAAGGTGACAAAGACTAACGTCAGAAAGTCCCTTTATCGTCACCTGGGCCTGATCATTAATACTTCACCTTCTTTGTATTGCCTTTTTATTTATTTATTTCTTATGTTTTCGTGGCTGGCCCAGTCTGACCTGGGGTGGGGCTGGCATGTCATGTGGTGTCAGGGATCGAACCACAATCCCTGTGCTTGCCTAAGCAGGCACTTTACACTGCCGAGCTATCTCACTGGCCCCATGTGTTACCTTTTTAAAGCAAAATGAATAGGACATTACTGGCAAAGATGCAATCAATAATACCGGCATTCACCTCTAGGTCACTGGCCTGGCCAAGTTCCCCTTATTATAAATTGGCTGTGATCTTCCCCTGACATTTGGAATGTGTTTGCACATACAACACACACACCCACACACACACACACACACACACACACCCCTGTAACCCTTGCAGAGCGCAGCTTCCTGCGTCATCAGCCCATGCCCACAGCCAGTGTGACCTGCTGAGATGGTTGGTCCCTGGGTCTCTTTCTCCTCACCACCGAGGAACCACTGTCTGGCATTGTGTTCCACCTCAGGTGGCCCCGGATGGGGATACAGTCACCCTGTCCTGTAGAAAAGGACCTAAAACCCACAGTGGCAAGGTGGGCCTCACTCAGCCCATGACTGGGGCAGGTTCTCCAGCCGCCTGCTGGGCCATGTGTGCCTCATGAGGGCCTTGCCACACCCCCTATCCCAGCAGGCACAGTGTCCTCCAGGGATTCTGGGTGGAAAAGGATGGAATTGTGGGTGGAAACAGCGCTTATTTGTCAGTGCTATGGCCATTTCCTCGACAGGCTCTCGGTCCCTCTGAGGGGACTCAGAGGCAGGTGGTAAAAGCAGCCACTCAACAAAGCACCCCAAGTCACTGCAGGTCACCCTGAAGCTTCGCTTAGCCAATCTCCTCGTCAGGCAGAGACCCCTCCTGCCCATCAGGGACACTTGAGCCTCTTGGACCCTGGAACATGTTGTGTGTGTGACTCCATGGACTATGCTTACAACCTCTTGGGGGAGACTTACAATTTCTCTGTCCCTTGCCTCGTGGCTCCTGGGAACACCGGCCTGTGACAGGCCAAGTCTGGAGACTAGAAGGAGAAGGTTCATTCCTAAAGGACGTCACCATGGGGTCTCAATGAACTCAACCCTTCCAGTCCCTTAGTAAGCATTTGTAGAGGGCCTCTCTGGAGGGCTGTGTGCCACATGGCACCTGAAACAAAGATGGTGCCTCTCTTGCTCAAGGTGGAGGGAGAGACAGACGCAGAGGAAACTGGAGCCTGGGCCCTTTGGCCAGCCTGGCCCAGTTCTGTCTCCACCAGTACCCTTGGGCACGTTAGCAACAAGTAAATCACCAGGAGGATGCTAGCCACACTTCAACTCCACGGGATCACCCGGAAGTCCCGGCGACATCGCGTTTCCACATACTTATCACCCGCTGGTCTCATCCTGCTTGCCCGGGACATGGCAGCCGCAGCAGTGACCGCAGCCCTCGTTTCTCAGAGGTGGACACTGAGGTCGGCAAAGCGAAGTGACCTGCCCAGGGCGGCCCAGCTCGCACGCGGCGTGGCGGACCTCCAGGACCAGCTACTGGAGCGCTCGGGCTCTCTGCCCCGCTGCACACGCACCAGCCGCTCTAGCCACACATTCTGCAGGGGAGCGGCGCTTATGTACCTTGAAAATCGGTCTCGAGTTCTAATGCACAGAACATAAGGTTAGACGTCGTAGCCACCGGGAGGGGTTGGTGTTTCGTTGCCTATTGTCACAGTGCCCTGAAACCATCCCCACCATCCCCAGGCTCCTCTCCCCACCCCATTGCCCACTGTGCTGCATCTGTCTCTGAGGGTCTGACTACTCTAGGTTGTCCCATTGAGTAGAATCATAAAGGTTGGCTTTTGTCGCTGCCTAAGGTCACTTTACCATATGTCGTCAAGGTGCATTCGTGTATATCATGTGTCAGAATTTCCTTCTTTTGTAAGGCTGTTCGTCGACTGGGAGCATCTGTATGCATGCATGTGCACGCACATATGTGCATGTGCATGCATGTGTGCATTCACACACGTGTGCACCCCTCCATTTACCTGTTGGTGCTGGGGCTGCTCCCAACTTCTCACTATCAGAATACTGCTGATGTAAATGTCTACTTACAGTATCTGAGTCCATGTTCCTACTCCTGGGGGCAAGGAGCCTTCCTGGCTCAGGAATAAAGCAAAGGGCCTGAAAAGAAATTGCTGCATTACTGGGAGTTCTCAGCCCTTGGTCCTTGGATAGAGTTCTGTGCATTTAGGTGCAAGGGGAAGAAGGGGGGAACAAAAGACATCTTGATAGTCACCGAGCTGGGACTGCAATTTAGCGTCTCCTTCGCCACTGCTCCCCAGCTCTGGTAGTTATTAGACCTACAGCTGCTTCTCTTTGTTTAATGGATCAATGAAGAACACATCTGTTAGTCTTTTTTTTTTTTTTTAAGTTTATTCAAGGAGCATTTGTTTTATTAGTATGTGTTTGCAGTACATAGTGATTACAGTCGTCATGGGGAGTTGTTCCCCAGACACAGTGTGTCTTTACGTTTTTAGATCCCTCTTTCCCTCCCTCCTCCCTCCCTCCCTCCCTTGGCTCCCTTTCCGTTTGCAAAAGCTCTGTCTTCCTGTTTCCTGTCGTCTGTGTTTTATTTTGCTCTTTCTGTATACGGCTTCTCACACGAGAGATATTTCAGCCCGTGGGTCTGATTTACATCTTGCTGTTAGGGCCTCGAGGAGGAGGAGGAGGAGGAGGATCCATTTTCCTACAGGTGCTTCGAGTTTATCTTCCTCTGTGCCAGGGTAGTGCTGATATCTGTTAGCCTTATCACGAATTTGACGATAAGTTTAGATAATCATCTTTTGACGTGATTCGCTTGCTTTTGCAATTTCCTATGAATTTATTTGTACATATGAGAAAATTGCCTCAAGAAGGGGTGCAGTGGCTTCCCAGGCTGCCAAGGGATCCCAAGCGCACAAAGCATGGGGAGCCTCGCTTGTCCCTAGGTGTGTCCCCGGGAGGGTCACAGCGTGAGGGCAGCTCCTGGGGACAGCCAGGACTTCCTTGAGGGAGCCCTGAGCCTGCCTCCACCCTTCCAAAACAAGGAGAGGAATTTCACTTCATAATTACCAGGCACTTCTGGGACCTGGCGCGACTCTGGACATGTTGGAATCTGTTTGGACTCCCTGGGCTGAGCGCGCAGGGGCGTGAGCTTCGCGGCTGGAAGCCTGGTTTTGCTGGAGGAAGCAGTGCAGGGCGAAGGTGCGGTTCAGACATACGTGTGGCCGGGCGGGTCTGGGCCTGAGGAGGAATGTGTTGTCTTGGCTTTTGCCTCCATCACAATATCCTGCTCGGCTGCCCGGAGTGGGATGGAAAAGGGGTGCTGGGAACACAGCGATGGGGAGCTAGCGGTGCAGCCAGCTGGGCTCAGCAGTGGACCGGAGGGGAGGGGAGGAGTGGCGTGAGCAACCAGTCCCACGTCCTGGTGAAAGCGTTTGTCCTCAGTCGCCATGACGCTGCAGGGAGGTGGGTAAGGGTGGGGCAGAAACAGGAAGCACAAGTATCTGAGGCTCTGAGAACGGGTATTTCTAGGGATGTGCTCCCAGACGGCTTTGCGGGAATCTGTGGGGGAGATTTTGTTGGCTGCCCCTCGTTGGGCGCTGCCTCGAGTAGACTGAGCTTTCGCAGAGGAGGACGCGGTTTTCCAAAGTGGTCGCACGCTCACTCCCAGGAGCAGTGTGTGAGCTTTCTCCTTGCTTCACATCCTCGCCACTGTTTGTTATTGTCAGTCTTTTAAATTTTTAATTTTAGCCATTTCGGTGGACCTATGACAGTGTTCAGTTTTTCTTTCTGTTGGAAAACTTTCATACTTCAGATGTTGGGGAAAATGTCGTTCACATGACAATTGATAGGAAAATCATGTATGTGAGGAAATGGAGGTTGGTACTTGCTTGGCCTTGGGTGGAGCTGTCAGCCTCCCCGCACAGTGCCACAGCTGTGACCTGCCGTGACCCGTGGCTCCCCTGAGAGCTCTGGGCCACGTTCTGGGTCAGGTGCAAAGCCAGAGGGAGGTGGAGCCTGGGCCCCTTCAAGCGCTGGGCCTCTTCGAGTCTCTGGAGCTCCGCTCAGCGTCGGCCACCTTTTGGCCCAGGGGGAGTGGCGACCGTCTCACTCCTTCCCCGAGAGATGCTTTGGATCGGCCTGGGGTGTTTCAGTAGTTCGCGGAGTCCTCCCGCCTCTGGTCAGCCCTAGAGCTTCCTGGAGTCCTCCTGGCGTTGGTCTGAGGTCATGGCCGCCTGCCTGCCAGGGCTTTCCTCTTTGACTTGGTGCATGCATGCTCAGGCCCGCTGGCTTCCCCTTCACGTTCACCAGCACGTAGCTGATTTGTTTCCAACATGGTGATAGCCTCAATTCAAGCACCCATCTTCTCTCCTTCCCTCTTTCCCTTTCCTTCCTTCCCTCCTTTCCCTCTCTCTCTTCATCCCTTCTTCCCCTCCCTCCTTCCTTCCTTCCCTTCTTTCTCTAAACAAATATTTATGGATCAAACCTTTTTGGTAAGGTGTTCACCCTTTCTCTCCCTTCCTTCTGTTTGCCTGCCAGTCCATCTACTCATTCAATCATCCGTCTATACACCATCCATCCCCATCTCCATCCGTCCATCTGTCGGTCTATCCATCCCTCCATCATCCACCATCCATCTGTACATCATCCATCCCTGTCTCCACTCATCCATCCATCCATCCATCCATCCATCCATCCATGATCCATCTGTCCCTCTATTCATCATCCATTCATTCGTCATCCATCTATCCATCTATCCATCCACCTACCCATCTACCCATCATCCATCCATCCATCCATCATCCATCTGTCCATCTATTCATCATCCATCCATCCATCATCCATCTATCCATCTATCCATCCACCTACCCATCTACCCATCATCCATCCATCCATCCATCCATCCATCCCTCCATCCATCCATCCACACTTACTAAGTACTCATGAAGTCAGGCTTTGGGTCAGATGCAGGAGAATGAGCTTCATTCTTGCTTTTGAGGTCCCCATTACAGAAAACAAATGATTAAATAGCTATTCATCATGCAGTGTGATTCAGATGATGGGAGACTCAGGGGTGCCTAGGAGAGCTGCCCTGGGAAAGCTTTGTGGGTGCTGTCTCTTGAAACCAGCTTGGACTGGGTCGCTGAGGCAGAACCAGGAGGAGAGGGACATAGAGTGTCCGTGAGAGGAGATGCAGAGGCGAGCAGCGCCTGGGTCACTGAGCCTCAATCACCAAGCAAGTGGTGGGGGCAGAGAGGCTGCTCTGGGCAGGGCAGCAGTACAGGCTGGGGAACCTGCTGGCCTTCCAGGGAGTGTGGGCTGTGAGTCTGGGACACCGGGGCAGTAGACAGATGCGTGGCCCCCCAAAGACATCCATGTCCCAACCCCCAGACACAGAACGTGTTCCCTGGCAGGGCGCAGGGGTTTGCACCCGGCCTGCGTTCAAGGTCCTCAGAAGACCTTTGCGAGGCTGTGGGTTGGCTGTGAGGAAAGGAGGACGTTGCCGCAGCCGCTGCCCCTCGAAGGGCTCAGCCTCTGCCCCTCGGCTGCATGCTTTTCCTTGCAGCTGGGTTGAGGCAGAGTTCAGGCCGAGGCAGGTCAGCCTCACTGAGGCAGGGTGCAGGAGAATCACAGGTTGGGTTCTGTTCTCACCGGATTTCCCTGACCTGCGAGTTTGGAGCCTTGGCTCCCAGGGCTTCCCGTGCCTCATGGTCGTGGTTGTCTTCATCGTCGTCATCATCGTCGGCGTCCCTCTGTGGCCCCCCGCCACGCGAGTGCAGTAGGAAAGTAGGAGTAGGGCCCCGCTTTCGGGGAGGAGCGCCTCCAGAAAGGTGCGGGAGCCTAGGGACCCCCGGCACCCTGCCCCTCCTCCTGCGCCCGTGGAGCGGGAGGTGGGTGTGTGGGGCGTATCACTGCAACCTGTACTTTGCTGAAGTCAAACAGATCCCGCGGGTGGGAGGATCCGTCTTTTGTGGGCTCGGCGGCGGCGGGGCCCGTCTGACTTGATGACTCACCCACACCCCACGCTGACAGCGCCTTCCAGGCTGGCAGCAGCCTCTCCTGCCCCCCTCATCCCGCACCCAGGTGGGAGCCTCCCCGCCCCCCTCCCACAGCGCCTCCTCTCCAGGGCCTGTGTGGCTGCAAGCTGCCGCTTCGGTGTCACTGGGAAGTGGGAATGTCGCCGAGTGTCAGCACGCAGCCTCCTCCAGCACCAGCCACGGTGGCAGCACTTGGTGGCATTTGCTGGGGGGAGGGGAGAAGGGTGGCGTCCTCTTCAGCACACTGTCTCACCTCATCAATTTGTCACTTCTGCATTGAAAACAGACCTCTCTTCTGCTGTCCCCAGGGCATGCTGGGGAAGCTGGGCGGGGCACCCGCGTACCTGCCCCGTGGTACTGCAGGGCCGTCAGTGCTGGCTAAGGTGGGCTGTTCTGTGGTGGCTGAGTGGGTCAGCTTCCTGTCATCATAACAAATACCCAAGATACGTGGATTTAAAAAGAGGGAAGATTTATTGTGACTCAGTTTTGGAGATTTGGGTCCATGAACGATTGGTTCTTTCGCTCTGGGTGTGCAAGTACAACATGGCCTGTTGCCAGGCGGGAAAGAGGGAAAAAAAGGGACTTGGCTGTCCCATGATCTCCTTTGAGGACATGTCCTTTATGACCTCTGACCTCCACTAGGGGCCACCTCTCTTTTTTTAAGACAGGGTTTCTCTATGCAATTCAGCCTTGAATTCACTACGTAGTACAGGTTGAGCTCAAACTTGTGGTGGTCCTCCTGCCTCAGCCTCTCGAGGACTGAGGTAACAGGTGTGCACCCCGCAGAACCAGGCCCACCTCTTAACACTTCTACTGTCCCCAGTAATGCCCTGAACTAGGGAGAGACCTTGAACATACGGGCCACTGACAATATCCTCGAGCCAGACTGCGGCAGGCACCGTGGTGGGTGAATGGTGGCCCCTAAAAGCGAAGTCCCAAGTGCCACCCTCTGCCCCTGGTGGCGTGGCCTTGGCAGGGATCAGGCTTAGGTGGGGTCTGCAGGCCACGCTGAGGTTGAGTTGGAGCAAGGGCTTGGGGCTGCAGCTACGAGCTGAGAAAGGTCACCTGCAGCCACCAGCAACCAGACAGGTGGGGGCTGGCCTGCCTCAGGCTCACAGGGCATGGTGGCGCCCGTGCCAACAGAGAAAAGATACCTATGATTTGAGCCCCTGCCCTGTGATTTTGAGCCCCCTGCTGTGAGGCTTTGCTGCAGCAGCTGCAGGTATAGAGGGCCTCGCACAGCCTCCGTCTCTTCCCCTTCCTGCCTGGGCAATGCCACCTCCAGCCACCTGCCTCAGGCTGACAGTCAGGGTCAGGAGGCGGCCAGCTGACGTCATCACCCCGTGGGCTGCCCAGACTGTGTGCGGATGCGCGGTTGGGGGTGCCTGACTTTTGCCCAGAGAATGGGTTTACTGGGTTCAGGAACCATCGGCTGCCGCCGTCCCTGGTCCTGCAAGAGCGAATCACGCGGATTTCCCGACTGGCTGATTCAAACCATGCTACTGCCAGAAAGAAAAAAAGGGTGGTTGACTAAGAAGCATCCATTTCTGTTGCAAATTACCAGCTGGGGCTAGTTGCTGGTTACCTCACCTCTGTGGCCACTGGCACTTCGGGGTGGCTCATGAACTTGCTTACGTGGGTCTGGTCTGTCCTGTCCGGCGAAGCGATCGCCCCGCAGGTGGGCCTCGGGCCAGGCTGTGACAGGGCGGTGCAGTGGCCGTCCCGTGTGCGCTGGGCACTGAGCCGGGGCCCAGGTCTGTTTGCTCCGTGTAGCGTCCACAGGAAGTTGAGCGCCACTTGACGCACAGAAGAGCTCGGGCCAGGTGGGCGTAGCGGCCTGGGGTCGCTGATCGTGAGTGTGAGGGCCAAGTTTCCGGGCACAGGCTTGGGTCTGCCATCCCGCTCCACACTGCGGTGCCTTTGTGCTGATTGCAGACCACTTCGTCGTGATCAGATGTCAGACTAAAGCAAACGCCGTGCCGGCCCTGGGCTGTGTGGGGAGGCGCGGGCACCTGTGTGTAGCTGTCTTCAAGAGAGTTGACTCAGTTTTTGTTACTTTGCTTCTTTTAAAAAAATATTTTTGTGACCTTTTTTTTTTTTTTTTTTCTGTATTCAGGACAGGGGCTACAGGGGCTACAGGGTCTACAGGCCTTACTACGTGGATCGGACTCAGTAATTCTCCTGTTTCCAGCCTCAAAAGCACTGGGATTACAGGTGCATGCCACCGTAACCCGTCTCAGTCATCCTCTCAGCATGCCCTGTGTGACACATGTGACCTTTCCTGATGCCTATTGCTTTTATTTATTTTTATTTTTAATGTATACCTATTTGGTTGTTGCGAGTTCTCACTACGCAGCTTGGACTTTAGGGATCCTCCTGTTTCATCCTCCCCAGCGCTAGGATTACAGGCCTGTGCCGCTAGGCCCAGACTCTGGCCGGCTCAGCCTGCCCTGGAGGCGGGGCTGGATCCTAAGCAGGCGGTTTAGTCCCCTGCGCTGTCTCCCCAGCCGCTGTTACTGTGCTTTTTGAGGCAGGGTCTCGCTATGTTACTCAGGCTGGCCTGGAATTTATGGTGGTCCTCCTGTCTCAGCGTCCCCAAGCACTGGCATTACAGGTGTGCACCACCCTGTCCAGCTTGACTGTCACGAACTTTGAGAAATTTTCTCTGCACCCTTTTCTGCCAGTCCAGCAATAAGTCACTGGCGTATTCGAAGCCTCTTAAGCACCTTCGAAATCCTGGGAATGACTGAGCACCCCCAGGAGTCCCAGGCAGGCTGCCCTCCTCGGGCTAATCCAGCTATGAAGTCAAGAGAGCGTCTGCAGGGCCAGAGGAAACAAGGGTGAGTCTGGGGAGCTCTCCTGGGGTCAGGGAGGAGCTGCTGACCCCAGCCCCCAGGGAGGGCAGGGGATGGCATGGGCGTGTCTGCCCGGCTGCAGCCCTGCGCTCTTTTCCCGAGGTGTGGTGCTTGGCTGGCCGCTCAATGATTAACTGAGTGACCTTGGGCCCAGCACGCCGCCTCCCACCTGTCTGCAAGGGTGATGTGGCGAGGGGAACAGACCTGAGCCTCCTGCTCGGGCATGCTGGGCTCTCTGCGCCTAGAGCCCTGGCCTGCCTGCCTCTTGCCTGGAATGCCCTTCGCTTAAATCCCCGTGGCCCTCTGGCCTCTGCGCCTGCCTTCTAGTGTGCCCACCCCTCTAAAATGTGGACCCCCTAATTTATTTTATGTCATGTTCGCTGGCTTGCTTCCTCCTCCCCAGCACTTATCAGAAGCGAACACACTTTGTATTCTCATTTATTTGCCTTATCGCTTCCTCCTGCTGGAAAGGCCGGTTTCTGTTTGGTTTTTTCCCAGTGGATGCCCGGTGGTGCACAGTAAATAGCCGGTGAGCTTGTGAATGAACCCAGCGGCTGCTCTCGCAGCCTGACTTTGGTTACGGGGGTGGGCTGGCCCGCTGCGTGTGTCCTGGTCCTGCAGGTGACAGCTGCAGGTTATTATTCGTATTTTGATGGGCTTTAGTTTTACATCTTTATCTTTAAACTCAAGGGGGCTGCATGAGAAGGTCCCAGAGTGCTGCTGGAATCCTGGAAGGGGAAGGTGGCAGGTCCCTCTGTCCCCTTCCCCACTGGCACCGCCCAAGCCTGCTGTGGGCCTCCCAGGAGGTGGCTGGCAGGGACACAGGGATGGGTGGCTCCAGAGAGCCCCCAGGAGGCTCCGGCTTCTGCTGCCACCTTGTGAGCCTGAGGTGCATCCCCAGGCTGGGGCCTGTACCCCGGCAGCCGGTGGCCAGGCCTTTGAGGACGTGCCCTCCCAGCCACTGGGCAAGGCTACGCATGCCCCACTGCAGCTGCCACCATTCTCTGAGCTCGTTAAAAAATGTCTGAATGCTACTGGAAGCCTGGAGTCAGGAGTTGCCCCATTAAATCTCACTCACTCCCCTCATTTTATGGGCTTGTTAACTATTGGAGCGCTTTTGCAAGTTGCTCAGATTCTTTGTATGTTTTATTTATAATCAGGATAGGCCTCTTTTTAAATTTTTATTTTTTATTTTTTGCGTTACTGGAGATCAAACTCAGGACCCTATGCTTACCAGGCAGGTGCTTATGCCACTTAGCTATAACCTTGGCCCCTGTTTTGTGTTTTAAAACAGGGTTTCACTCTGCAGCCCAGGCTGGCCTGGAACTCCTGGGCTCAGGGGGTCCTCCTGCCTCAGCCTCCCAAGGAGCAGGGACTATAGATGGAGGCTATAGGCCAGGACACTGGTCCTAGAGCCTTTTTTGAAAGCCTGTTGTGAGGTTTCCTTTTTAATAT
The DNA here is from genome assembly GCA_004027915.1 of Capromys pilorides. Classification (NCBI taxonomy): domain Eukaryota; kingdom Metazoa; phylum Chordata; class Mammalia; order Rodentia; family Capromyidae; genus Capromys; species Capromys pilorides. Next base: position 112,406 of record PVKN010000044.1, on the reverse strand, counting down.
GTAAGAGATTTTACCTTTTTAAAGTCACTTGTGTGAGCTGATCAAATAGCTCAGCAGATTAAAGCACCTGCAAGCAGGCGCAGGGGGCCAGGGGTTTGATCCCCAGGCCTGCCGTGTGGGCCTCACCCCTGGGGTGCGCTGAGATGGCAATGGAGACTGGGTGTGGTGATGTGCGCCTATAATGGCAGCTCTTGGGAGGCTGTAAACAGGTGGGCCACTGTGAGTCTGATGTAGTAGTGAGACCCTGAACACCCTGTAGACCCTTCTCTAAAATTAAAAAAAAGAAAAAAAAATCATATGTGTAGCAGTTGTCACCTCCCACATTTTTTCCTCTGTCTTATTTTGTTGGAGTTTATGGATCCCCAAAGTTTTATGTTATTCTGCAGTCAGACTTAAGTGTTTTAATTAGTGACCTTTTAAGTGTCTTTAATTATTGGCTTAGAAAGTCCTTCTGGATTTTAAGGTCAACCAATATTTTTTTTTTCACATACACATGGCTATAAAATTAATCTGGAAGGGCTGGGGTGATAGCGCCGAGGCACAAGCGCCTACCTGGGAAGTACAAGGTTGTGAGTTTGAACCCCAGTCCTGCAAAATCAATCAATCAATCAATCAATCAATCAATCAATCAATCAATGTAGAATTAGTCTTTGGCATAAGGCATGAAGCACAAGGTACTGTGTGCAGCCCCCCCCCATGTTAACTACCTGGTATTTTTGTCTGGGGTCCCCCTTCGTCTGTTACTACTGTGCCGTCTCGGCTTTCGCAGAAGCGGTCAGGTGTCCCGTAGCTGTCCTGTTAGTCACTGCCCTTGCCTTATTGTCACTTCTCCAGCACTGTGCTGTCCAGTGACTCGAGATTCAGACACAAACACTTGGGCTTTAAAGACAAAGGAAGGAAGGCGGAGAGAGGTCAGGTAACTTGCCCGAGGTCACACAGCTAGATGGTGTATCCCCAAAGCCCACAGGCACATGTGGGTCAGCATGCCCAACCTTCTTGTAGGTCATGTGTGGGTCAAGGTGCCACCCTCTGCTGCTTTCGTCATTGCTTCTGCTGAGGGCACTGTCACCAGAATGCTAATTTCTTTTGAACATCTGTAGTCCCATCTCTCTTCAAGTGGAGCTAGCCGAAGCCACGTAGAGTCCCTAGTAAAAAAGAGATCAGACGTTTGTAGTACAGTGCTAGTTCCTGGAAAGCTCTTGCTCTATTAATAATAGTGCAGTGATTTTCGTTGCTTTGAGATAGGGTCAGGCTGGCCTTGAACTCACTGTGTAGCTCAGGCTGGCCTCCTACTCCAGATGACCCTCCTGCCTCAGCCTCCTGAGTGCTGGGATCACAGGCATGCACTACCATGCCCAGGTTCCCCCAGTAACTTTGAGGTAGTTCCAAATTCTGAATGGGCTGACAGGCTGTTGCAGTGATAAAAAATTATTATACGCTTGCACATTCATTCTGCTGGATTGTCACGGCTCCCGGTTGTTTTTTCCAGCCTGGGTGTTTGGAGGACATTGACCGCTCCGCTATGCTGGTGATGGCCTCTGGTCTGCTCCCAGCAGCTGTGTCACCGGAGGTCCGAAGGACCCTGTGCTAGGGGATCTGCACCCGGGGCTCTGCCTGCAGTGGGAGCTCACCAGCTTCCATGCAAAAAGCGGCACCTGCCCGGGTCTGCAGAGCCAGTGTCCCCAGCCAGCATGAAGATTAATTTCCCTGGGAAAAAACCTTGAAATCAGATAAGTGTTAATTACTTTCACATTACACCAGGAGGGAGAGAGTTGGGTGCCAGGACAGCTCCTGAGAAGTTCCTTGCACCCCCCGTTTGGAGGGTGACGGATTGCTGCCCTACCCTCCTGCTGTGCCAGCCAGGCAGAGAGCATCTACATCAGGAGCCTGGTTCCTGGCGCCCCCTCTGTGCATTCTAAACCCATCTCAGGGTCCAGTGTTCCTGGAAATCCGTACCTGGCCATTGTCTTTTTACATCATGCTCCATGCATGTGACACAAACATTTCCCTTAACTTTTCCACGGGGGAGTGGTTGAGGCAGGGTCTGTTAGTTAGCCCAGGCTCGTCTCAAGCTCCAGGTGCCAGTGATCCACCTTCTTAGTTATTTTCAACTGTGTGGTTCACCCCACCTTCAGAACTTAGGAGCTCTTCTTTGGTGCAGGCCCAGGGAGACCCCAGGCCAGGCAGTGGCACCAACTTCGTGACCTTGGGGTGCAGTGGGGAAAAGCCCTTTTAGCAAAGTGTTAACCCCACCCATGTTACAGATGAGAAACCGAGGCAGGGGAACAGAGAGCTAGAGACATCCACGGATGGTCGGCCATGCGATGAGTTTTCACTACCAAAGCACACCCAAATCAAAGAACAGACCCTCTGAATGACACCCTTCCTGAGTCCCTCCCCAGCACAGCCCTGGGATTTTTTCTTGTTTCCTGGACCCTCTAAGCTTTGGTCCCTCAGTGGGTATGAGTTTTTCTGGTGGCTTCTCCCTGGTGTGATCCTGTGTGACTCAAAAGGAACCTGACAGCCAGGTGCTGTGGTGCGCACTCTTCATCCTAGCCTTTTTAGGAGGCTGAGGCAGGAGGGTCACAAGTATAAACGTCCTGTCTGGACACCTTGTGAACCCCTATTTTTCTTTTTTTTAGTTTTCATTTTTATTAGTGCATGCTTGTGGTACAGAGTGGTCCTGTTCGTCGTGGCAAGTGGCTGCATCCTCTCTGGTCCTGTGGCCACGGTTCCTGGTTCTCCTGGGGGAAGTGGGCCAGCATCGTGCAGGGAAAGCTCAGGAGCTGTGCTGTGTGGGCAGGGAGGAGCCCATGGGGTTGGAAGGGTGATGTGGGGAGCAAGGGTCACTGAGGCCCCACAGAGGGTTCTCAGTGGGGTGGCAAAGCCCAGCCAGGACTCTGGGCAACGGGCAGGTGGCAGTGAGTGCGTGGGAGCTGGGCGCCAGGGTTCTTTGGGAGCAGCTGCAGCAACGGTGGCCTGTGCAGGGCACATTGTAGAGTCTGCGGGCCAGGAGACACTGGCTGCCCCCTGTTTCAGCTGTGGAGGGATTGAGGCTCAGGCCTTGGGGTGCAGTGGCTCCTTTAGACCAGGCAGTAGTGAGGAGTAGACACTCAGACCAGGAGGAACCCAGGGTGTGGATGCTGGAGAAACGGGGGTGGCCCCGGCAGCTCAGGCACTCAGGCACAACCGCCTGCTTAGCACGCTCAGCGGCGGTCCGGGCGAGCAGCCCACGCGGCCGAGCCGGCTTCGTCCTTGCGCTGCAGGTTGTCTGGGTGCTCGTCTCTTTTCCCAGGGGTTTGCTTGGGGCCAGCGTGGGTCTCCGGGCTCTGACTTCGTAAGTGGAGCGAGTTGGCACCTAGGAGAACTTGAAGGCGATTCAGGGACCATTTGTGTAGGATTTCCTTGGTCTGGGCTAGAGCCTGTGGATTTCTCTTGGTTTCGGTAATTTTGGGGTGGTGACGTGCCCCTGCCAGGTAAGCCCAGGCACACTGGTGCGCAGCCCACACCCAGCAGGGTGGTAGGCTGGCCTGATTCCAGGGAAACCCTCAGAGGATTTAAGGGCAAAACAGCACATGACAGCCAAAGCCAGACTGTTAGAATCTCAGGCAATAATGTGATTATCTGATTTTTTTTTTTTTAACAGCTGAGTTGAGTCCTTCTGAGGTCATTAATTTTATCTGTGTCCAGTGGAAATTGTGTTCATTTTAATTTGAAATAAAGGTAACAGCGTCCCATCTGCTTGTGGAAACCTAATCTATAGAAGCTGATAGAATCAGGCTGTTTACAAGTTCATCGCTGGCCTCGCCACAGTGTTTGTATTTATATTCATGCACACAGGAAACTCGATTAGCAGTGCCGAGGGGGAGCCAGGGCAGCCTGGATCCCCGCGTGTCCCGGGCTGAGGTGGCCGGGGTGTCCCTCTGTGACGCAGGCTGGCCTCAGGGCGCTTGGGCATGGCTGCTGCCGGGAAGGCGCGCTCTCAGCAGGGATTTTCCAGGCAGGAAGAAGCCTCTTGTGCATGCGGGGAGCTCTGCGTGTGGTCGTGCAGGACCTCAAGACGGTTTTAGCCGCGGAGGTCAGGGGTGATGGCCAGCTGCTTGCGAGGACCCAGGATAGGTGTCTGCAGGACCCCAGCGGGGGATGTCACCTCCCCGGGGCCACTTCCGATGCCTAGGCTGCCGCCCGCACCGTGGCTTCTCCGCCCTGTCGTGGTGCTAGCCAGGCACGCTGCTCTCAACTCTTCCTAAGTTAGGGGCTGTGTTGCCTGCCCCTCCCAGGGTCCCGTGTGTCCCCGAAGTTGCATGCTGCTCTGCTGGGCCACCCGAACACCCCCTTCTTCCTTTTCCCTCCCTTCTCTCGATTCCTTCCACAGCCCACTTCAGAGTCACATCTGTGGGAGACCTCGGCGACCCTCTGGGGGCCTGGCTCCCACCCAAGAGGGAGGGGTGGTTCTCCCTGGGGGCTGAGTGAGAGGACACCCCGTTCCCGAGAAGGAATCTCGGTCCCTGGCTGCTGCTGTGCGTGTCTGCGCGCTGTCCCTGGCCGCTGTCACGGCCTTGGTGGGAGGCCACTGGCGTGAGTGAGGCTGGGCGCGGCCCTCGAAGCTCAGTCGCTTCGAGGAGGCCCTTCCCGCGGTGCTTCTCAGGGAGCTCGTGAGTGACAGAGCCGGAGCTGAGAGTAGATAGAGGACAGGATGCACCCTTGCCCGTGACTGCGACTGTGTCAGCCCCTCCCGCGCCAGCTGTGGCTCACTCTGGCTTTGAGGTGGTACATGGCCTTTCCTTTACAGCCCAGCCAGATGTGTCTTCCGAGTGCTATTTTAATTTTATTTTAAAGTTGCGTACTTACTGGCTTGTTCATTGCAGTGGCTGAACACTCCTGTTAGACTTTATTGATTAAAAAAGTAAAACTCAGCCAGGTGCACTGGCACGTGCCTGTCGTCCTAGCCCTGAGGAGGCTGTCAGGAGGATTGTCACTGTGAGTTCAAGGCCAGCCTGGACTACACAGTGATTTTGCAGCCAGTTTGAAATATATAGCAGCACTGGGTCTCAAAAAAACAAAAATTGCATATTTAGTATATAAGTAGATACTTGCAACAAATTACTTCTAAAGAGAAAGTCCTTAGACTTCCTCCTGCAGCAGTCCTGTGACTGCCACCCTCACCTGCCGGGCCTTGGGTTTTGTACCTCCACTCCAACAGAGGCTCCTGTACCAAGTTCCCCTGTGGTTTTCGCTTGCTTGTTTGTTTATTGGATACAGGGTCTCGCTACACAGTTCAGACTCGCAGTGATCCTCCTGTCTCAGCCTCCCCAGCGCTGGGGTTACAGGCATGTGCCACCGTACTGGGTTCCAGAGCTGGCACAGCATGCAGTGCTGGGGCTGGAACCCGGGTCCTTGCACTTGCTAGGCAGCTACTTAGACCGCTGAGCTATCTCCCCAGCCCTCCCCTGTGGTTTTGCAGAAAAGTTTCTTTCACCACAAAAGGGCCACCTTGCCTTCTCTCTCTGCGATTTGCTTTCTCACACCTCAGACTCGCTGGAGATGCAGGCAGCCAGCGGAGCCCCAGAAGTCTGGCAGCCCAGCCTGGCCTCCACCCTTGCAGAAGCCTTACCCAAGACCCGGTGGGTGCCCCAGAGTTTTAGCCAAGAGTCAGATCTGAGCATGCCGCTCATAGTGTCACTGAAGAGCGCACTCTGCTAGAAGATGGCTTCAATTTAGGAAATGCGAGAGAAGAGTGGTTGTATTTTGACCCCCCCCCACACACACACACACACACACCGTCACGTTGAGCTACACCCCAGCCTTTCTTGTACTTTTGTAATTGAGATATAGTCTTGCCGAGTTGCCTAGGCTGGCTGATGTTTGCGGTCCTCCTGCCTCAGACCCCCCTGGTGCTGGGAATGCAGGCACGTGCTGTATGTCTGCCTGCTTCCTCCTACTGTGAAGAAGCTGGAGGGTCAGTTCTGAGGCCTCCTGGGCTGGGGGATCTGTGGAGACAGCACCTCCAATCTCTGGCCTGGGTGGAGGCACCGAGAGGAAACAGCTCTTGACCGCTCAGAGGCTGCACCAGGGCTGGAGCCCCAGCTGCCTATCAGGCGCTGGGCTAGGTGCTTGGGCTGGGCGGTCTGATCTTGAGAGGTGGGTGGCAGGGCTGTGCTGGGACCAGAGGCTGCAGGAATGGCCTCTGTACCAGCTCATTGCTACCCCCCAGGTCTGTCTTTCAGGCTCAGGGGCTAACCCTAGTCTGTGTCTGCAGGGGTGGCTTGTGGTGAGGGCTCATCCTGGCTTGCACATGGCCATCTTCATGCTGTGTCCTCACTTAGAGAGAGAAGGGGGGACCCGTTTTCTCATGGGGATGCCACATGTAACCCTAGCCCCCGCTGAGCAGCCTCACCTCTGAACACATCAACTGAAGAGAGTGGGACACAAACACCTAGCCCCTGGCACTGGAAGCTTTTCGTTTGGGGCAGCACAGGTACGTTGACCAGTGGCATCCTTGTGGCGGTTGGTGTGAGTTCTCTGTCCCCAGCCTAACAGCCTAGCAGGTGGTCTGTCTGTCCAGGAGCCCATGCTGAGGAGCCTCAGCCACATCCCTGCTACCCTGAACCAGCAGCAGTAGTGCCTGGCTTGTTGTCTCGGCACCTGCGAGCCATTTATGACTCCACCCACAGCTGATGTCTTGCCATGTGATCTTCATTTCAGCGTGGTAGGTGAGGGGTTCCAGGTGGTGCAGAGTTGGCATTCATGCAAATGTCCTGGCCACCTTAGCCTCGAGCAGAAGAACCTCCTCCCTTCCCTGATCCCATGCAACACTGTGAGAGAATTGAAGGGGGACCCTTGTCTGGGCCCAGTCGTGCCGCCCCATCCCAGCCATCGCCTCAGCCCACAGGAAGGTTCGGAGCTGTACAGACTTGGCTGTGTCCTCCCGGCCCCAGGGCAGGGGGCAGCAGCGCTGAGCGTGCTTGGGCTTGGGGAGTCTCAGGGCACTAGTCTGACTCTGGATTCAGATCCAGCGCCCTTTGGTGAGTCTCTTCCTCAGTTGGGCTCAGCTCCCAGGCTCCCCCACTTACTGAAGCCTCTCTCTGGATGCAGCTTCTGTATCAGCTCTGACTGAGATGGGGCTTAATTCTGTGGGGCAGAGAGAAATCCTTCCTGGCCCCAACAGTGTTTCTCTCCAAGGAAATAGCAAAGTTTGACTCATTCACTGTTCAAGAGGTGGACTCCCAGCAATCTACTGTGACCCCTGAAGTCTCTTCAGTGTCATTCTGTCTCCCTTCCATTTTCTTTGCAAGGAGGAGGGTGCGTGGAACTCGTAGCCTTGAGGAAAGATGTGCCCTGCTTAGGGGGTGTCACTGTTGGGGGTTGGGAATTTGCTCCCACCGGGCATATGCAGCCTTCCTGGTTCCTGAGCCTCCTGGGGGTATCTGTTCTCCACCTACGATGGTCCCTGGGCGCAGAAGGTGTCCTGATTCCCAGAGCCCGGGAAGTAGGCCCCTAAAGCACATGCACGCGGCCTCGTAAACCAGGGAGGCGAAAAAGCCAAGTAAGTAAACAAGATCAGGCTCTTGTTGCCCAACCCGTGGTGTGCTGTCGGGCTGTCCCAGTGTGTGAGGCCATTGTGCTGAAAGACTGACATGGGACTGTCCTGTCCCCAGGGTGGTGTGCATGTGTGCCTGCGCGTGTACAGGCCCCAGGCAGCCTAGAGCTGGCCTGCAGGCTCCGCAGGCCTCCAGAGCCCCTGCTTTGTGTATCTTGGTACCTGGAGGACTCTATCTCCGCTCCGGGTCCAGTGCGTGTGCCAGCCCTACCCCTGGGGGAGTGTGCGTGTGTGTGAGTATATGTGCAGGTGTGTGTGTGTGGCATATGTGGGCATGCATTTGAATTATTGGGTGTGTATTTGTGTGTTGTGCGTGTGTGTGTGCAAGCGTGTATGTGTACATGATACACAAGGTAATCAAAAAATATGAATGTCAGGCAATGGTTTACATTTACTATGGCAAAAGATACATTGGCAAGAGTCATGGGCCAAGTGTGCTGCAAGCCGATGTTCTGAGAGGAATACATGGCAGTGTCTGTCACTGTACTAAATTTAACTTAAATATTCAGTGTAGTTTTCGATCACACTATGTGTGGGGTGTGTGTATGGATGGGTGAATATGTGTGACATTTACATGTGTGTAGGTGTGGGGTATTGTGTGCACACACGTATGTATGTGCATGTATTACACATGTCCGTGTGTGGAGGCTTGCACTTGTGTACAGGTGTGTGTAGAAAGGTGTGGCCCTGTGTGTCCTGTGTGTGTGCGTGGGTGGCAGCCACACTCCCGGCTCCAGCGTTGAGTGGTTTTGTGAGCCGCTCCGTCTTCTCTCTTTTCCCTGTCCCGCCAGTTCCTCGCCAGGGAGCCTGGGCCCCAGCCTCAGACAGCTCCTCCTCGTTGCCCAGCGCACTGCGGTCTCTCGTGTGCTCCGGTGCTGTTGGTGCCCCCGGGCCACGCTGCCAGGGATCCCGCTCATCGTCCCCTGCCCCCCACCCTGCCAGCCCGCCCTTAGCTGCTCTTTGTGCTTGGGAAGCGCCTGTCAGCCCCAGGCTTCATCCCCAGGCTCGCATGCGGCTCCCGAATCACCAGGACAGCCCCGTGTTCTGGCCCAGCTCCTGGCCATGCCTGGTCGGGACGCGCTCCTGCTCCCATTGTGCCGAGAAGTGTGCACATAGCGAACGCAGCACCGGTGACACGGTTGGCGGGTGACGCGGTTAGAGGGTGACACGGTTGGCGGGCGCCCCTCTGCGTGCTGTCCCTGTAGCAGGGGAACCAAACACCTGGTGGCCTCTGATGCTCACCCTCAGCCAGCACAGGCTACCACTTAAATGATCTGCATTTTTCAGGGATCCCCCGCCCTCCTTAGTGTGGTTTCATGTGAAGGTGGCTTTGAGGCACTGGCCATCCAGCTTCCTTGGAACAAGAACCACCTCGTTCACCCTCCATGTGTCCCGGGGCCTCGGCGCAGGATTCCCGAGTGTGGCTGCAGGCCCAGGTCTCCACTGAGTGAGAGCGCAAGGGTCTCAACATGCCTGGGAGAGAATCACTAAATTAGCTTCAGGCGGTGTCACCCCCTCACTAGAGCTATCTAGCTAACGCCGAGAATCCAGCGTGACCTACATCGGAAGGAAGTGGGACGGGGCGGTGGGCGGGAGAGCGCGAGCAGGGCTCGCTGTGAGTAACGTCGGCGTCAGGGGAACATGGAAGCCGACAGTTGGGGAGGGAAGGCGTTGGATTTATAGCAGTGCAAATTTTTCCTCGCTCTTCTGTGTTAGGGTTCTTCCTGCAACCCCAGGGACCCTGCTGCCATCTGCACTCTGGCGGAAGGAGGAGCCCGGGCCTTCTCCTTCAAGTCAGGAACAGACTAATCTGCCATGCTGCGCCTTGCAGAGAGGTGTGGATGGCACCCCCTGCACGATGTCACTGTAGCCCCAGGAAGAACTGGCCTGGAGAGAGTCTGGGAGGCTGGCCGTAGCCACAGGCTCCTTTCCTCGGCAGGGCCAAGGTTCCATGGGAAGAGAATGAGGGAATTACAGGTCTTTTCTTCATTCAACTAATGGGTGCTTAGGGAGTGGCTGTACCCCCAGGCCGGAGAAAGCGCAGGGGGTGGAGGTGAGTGGACAGGGCTGTGTGCGTCCACCCTGGGGCCGTGGACAGCCTTGGTGGTGGCCCAGGTCCTGCTTGCTGTCATCCATACCTTCAGGCATTTGGGCCTTCTCTCACCGCTCAGCAGGTACCCAGGGCCCGCTGGGAGTTGGACTTTGCTGTCCTGTGCTGTCTGCCATGGCAGCTGCCAGCCATGTGTGCCCCAGGAGGTGTGATTCACACTAAAGCCAGACATCGTTCTGCAGGTGCGTGGTCCATGATTCAAGGGCTCCATAGCTCCATGAGGCCGGTGCCTCTCATTCTGTGCGGTGTAGAGTTGGAACATTGTACCCGGGTGGGGAGTTTGCTGAACCAGGACCACTGGGGGGCTCACAGTGTCATGCTGTTGGAAGATCTGCTCCAGTGCCCTTGCACTGTGAGGTCTGGGGGCAGGGGCAGTGTGTGGGGTGCAGAGGAGAGCCTGTGTTAGGACCTGGCCTCTGGAAGGAGCCCAGAGAGACACAAGGGCCTGGCTGAGTCTGATTGCAGGGCCTACCTGTATTTGAGGAGCAAAGGACCCTCGGGGAGAGGGTACAGGCAAGGAGCTCAGCTCTCCTGGGATCAACCTTTGGAGACAGATGTTCCCCTGAACCCCTGCCGCCCTCCTGGTGAAATGGACTTTGCTTCACCAGCTCCAGATGTTCTAGACAGAGGATCCTGTAGCCAGGGACAGAGCGTGTGTAGGAAGTTGTGTTTTGCAGGGCCCAGGCTGGACGTCTTGGTCAAAAGGGGAAGAGAGAAGATGGGTCTTAGTGACAGACTCACGCTTTTGGGCCAAAGCTGGCGGTGGCAGATGGCTTGGAGTAGGAGAGGAGGAAAGGAATGATGTGGAAGGTGCAGACCCTGGTGTCTTTCATCTGACGTGCCCAGGAGCAGCACTCAGAAACAGCCCCTCTTCCCCTGGTGGCTGTGGGTGGAGACCGACTGCCTGCCAGGGTGTCTGCCTGACTGGGGCCTGCGTGTGTCCCGGGCCAGGCCAGTGTGCAGGGCACGGGGAGCTCTGCTGCCCCTGGCTACCACCTGAGTAAGTCGAAGCCTGCTTGGCGGGTGGTGACAGCACAGTTCCAGATAATGGCAACAGCTGGCACTCATCGGGCACTTCCCTGAGTTGGGCGCCGGGCTGCCCTTGGTGCCAGGTGTCTCAGGGCCATGTCACTGACAGCGGAGACTGGGTGGTGCTCTTCCCCACTGTGACCAGCAGGGAGGTCTCCAGGCATCATCGGATGCCCCAGTTTGGAGTCACCGTGTCTCACACATTGACCCATTTATTCTTGCAGTGACCTGTTTTACAGGCAAGGATCAGGCTGGTGTCAGAGCTTGCCCATTGGTGCCAGGGGATTTGAACCTAAGACTGCTCGGGCCTGTTCTTTCCTAAGCTGCGAAGTGTGCAGCAGGCAGCTTTGTCAGAAGAGTCCCACAGCAAAGCCAGGCACATAGTGGGTGGTCAGGGAGAGGAGCATTTTACATAGTAAGTCACTGACTTAATTCAGTCCACAGACCAGACCCTGGGCGAGGGCCAGGGCCAGAGGTCGCCGTCCCTGAGTGCAGCGGCTCCCGGTGCCCGGCCTGCGCTTTGAGGGAGCCTTTGTTCCTCGGAGGCAATGATTAACCTGGCTGCGCTGGCAAGTCACCCGGCAGCCAGAGCGTTACCCTGGAAAATGCCAGCCTTGCAGACGTGGGCGTTTGCTTCCCGTCGGCTTTCTCCATCGCACTTTTATTGCCCGTCGGGTCAGGAGCCAGCGGTGCCAGGGGCCTTGGGAAATCCTCCTGGGGCCGTTCCTGCGCCGTGAGCTCACCAGCCCTGGCCCGCGTGCGCGGGCCTTCCCGGGGGCCTGTCCTGTGTCGGGGGCCACCGGGGGGCTGGATTTTGTGGGTGTGTGGCGAGCTGTGGAGAAATGTCCTGGCGGTTCCCACAGGCAGGGGCGAGGCCGCTTGTTTATTTGCTCACCTTTGGGAATGGCACTGTCAGTGGTGAGATGGTCCCCAAAGGGCAGAGGTGACAGGGCAGGCGATGTTGAGACCAGCAGCCAAGGGCTGGCTGGCTCCCGTGGAGCTGCCTGAGCCCCTCTCCCCCCACTTCTGTGCATCGTGTGTGTGTATGTGAGCATGTGTGTATTGAGTGCTTGCGTTGTGTACTTAAAGGTGCGAATGTGCAGTGTGCTGTCAGTGTGCGCCCGTGCATGTTTATGCCTGCACACCAGCGCGTGGGGGTGTACTTGTGCATGCGTACACGTGGGTGTGCATAGGTGTGGTGCTGTGTGCAGGGCCGTTCTGCTCTCCACACAGCGCTCGCACACCACCGCCTGTCGCCCGCTCCCCTCCCGGAGCTCTCCCTGTAGTGGATGCGCTGATCTGGCCCGGACCCGGCCTTCGCCTGCTGTCTGGAGCCAGGAGTGCACGCTGCCTGGGCCTCGGAATTCTGCTCTGTGACACGGGAGACTGAAACCGTCTGCCGTACGGAGCTGTGGTGGAGGTCATGGCTGCGGCGTGCACGCAGCTGGGACATGGCTCAGAGAGGGCTGGAGGTAGTGGGGTAGCAGCCTACTCTGGCAAGCACGGCGCAGCCTTCTTCCCGGAGGTGCAAGAAGGACGGCAGGGGGCCGGTTGCTTCCCTGAGCGCATCCTGCCCAGGGCAGGCGGTGTAGACAGCTCTGCGCAGCATCGCTGCCTGGCTGCCTGGTGTCCACCTGCAGAGTCACACAGCTGCCTGTGGCCGGGGAGCCCAGGCCCTGGTGAAGCGTGGGGCCTCGCCAGACCTAACAATTGCTGAAGGCTGAACTCAGGGACGGTGGTGGCCTGGCTTTTGACCCCTGGTGACCACACGCTGTCATTCTGAAGTCAAGCAGTGTCCTTTTTCCTGGGGACAGTCCTGCTAGGACAAAGACCAGCTCCCCTCCCCCAGCTCTATCACATACATCCAGAGGGTTCTGGGTAACCAGGGGCAACCGAGAGTGGAGTGCGCTCCGAGTATTTTCTCTGCTTCACCACTGTTTTCTGATTAGTCACTCCCGGCTAATTAGCAAGTGACAATAAAGCCCCGAAAATATCCATCGACTTCCTAAAATCCTGGCCTCAGTCATAGCGGACTGGGCCTGGGCGGGCAGCCGAGAAACACGAGGACATTTGTGGGCTCTGGGGACTGGTGTCAGAGGGCAGTGGCCCTTGCCGTGTCATGCTGTGGCTGTGCATGGCTGTGGTGTGTGCCACTGAGACTGGGCATGCGCGTGGCTCGTGGCGTGGATGGCGTGGGAAGCCGCTCCTTGCTCCTCCCCTTGCCCCTCCACACTGTCTGGAATCAGCGATTTCATTCCGGCCTCATGCCTAAGGTGAGCCTTCCTGTCTGAGGTGGCAGCCAAGCGGGCCGTGGAGACTTCGTGGTGTGGCAGCATCTGCTCTCACAGCTGCCCGAGAGCCTGTCGTGGACAGTGGAACCCCACGGCAGGTGGTGGCAGCTGCTCCTGCAGTCGCAGTCGGCCTGGAGTGGCCCCTGGTTGGGCAAGGCTCTGCTGCTGTGACAAAGGACTTCCCGATCCAGGGACCTCAAATCCAGTTTCTTTTTTCTCCTCAGGCTCTGTGCTGGGCGTGGGGCCCAGACCAGTGCTAGGCAATCGCTCTCAGCTGCACCCCAGCCCCGCGGTTCTGTTTCTTGGTGTTGGGAGACCCTGCCAGTGTGCAGGGTCCATCAGAGACGCTACCACTTTTCATTTGACACTCTGGGGCTCACTGTGACAAGGACAGGGAGAGGGAAGGGGCAGGGCAGCCTGGAGGCGAGAGTGAGCAGCTCAGCCCTTTGGCCTTGTCACCGTGACTCCCTTCCCCTCCTGTGTGACTCATGTCCCCATCTCTCAGGTCTGACTGCCCAGACCCAGACCCAGACCCGGTGAGTGAGCCTTGACTTGGCTTCACCTGGGTGGGACCCTAACCCTAGGCGCACTCTAGGAGAGGGAGGGCCACTGAACTCGGCACTTGGCACTAACCCGTCGCCTCCCTGGGGCTGTGTCTTAGTCACCTGTTTGTGGCTGGGACAAAATACCTGATGTGCACAACTTACTCTGGCTCTGGGCTTCGGGGTCAGTCCGAGGTCAGCCAGCTCCGTGGAGGGGCAGAGGCGCGTGGCGGCAGGGTGTGGTGGAGGATGGCTGCTCCTGAGGACCGGAAGCAGGGACAGAGGTGTCCCTCGCAAAGGCTCGGCCGGGCTCTGCCTCCTCGCAGGCCGGAGCGCTGTGAGCTCACGTTGGGCTGATCCCTGGTGAGTCAGATCTCCAGTCGGACAGGCTGAGGGTGCGCGGCCGGAGGTCCCCAGCACAGCCTGCACGCAGCGGTCCTGGTGCGGGTGCCTGCACTCGCCCAGCGCAGCCCGTGCCAGAGGAGGTCACGCCTCACAGCGGCCCATGGGACACTGAGGGCACCCCAGCCCCCCCATCCGTGGCAGCAGGAGGGGCCCCAGTGCCCACTCCCTCCCTCCCCACTCCTTGCCATCATTCTGGTAGATTTCTGCCAGGCTTTGTGCTGGAGCCCGGGGTGGCCTCAGCAGCGAGACAGGTCCCTGCCCTCGTGGAGCTGCTGTCCACTCCACAGGGCGACACTGAACGTCAACAGATGTGTCCAGGTCAGCGCACCTGGGGACAGCTAAGAGTCCTCTCAATGGAGCAATCTGAGGACTGGGGAGTCATGGAGCGGCTGTGGGAGCGAAAGGTACGAAGATCAGTGTCTCCATCAGCAGGTTCCCCGCACCCGGGCCTGAGCCCTCGGCCAGGTGCGAAATCTCTCCTCCTCGTGGTCTCTGACCACCTACCCCCACTGCATTTTAGGAAAGTGGGGAGGTGATGTCCTCTTGGTTCGGGTCCCTGTCTGGGCTCCGTGGAGGGGTCCAGCTGGCTATGACCACAGGGACCCAAGAGGTGGGACCTGGGACCATCCCATTTGCACAAGTGGTGAGGTTGTAGACAGCCAGGCTGGCGGGCTGGGGTGGCTGTTTGCACTGGGAGCAGCGCCGGCACACAGATGTCTCCTCCTCCTTGGGCCAGAAAGGGTGACTGTCCCCAGTTCCTCCGGTGAGACACATAGATTCCAAACAAACCCTGCAGCCTGGAATAGGGAGGCGGCTGTGACACCCTGCTGTGTCCCCTTCCCACCCTCCACCCCCTGTGGCAGGCAAGGTTGCCCAGGCTTGGGGAGAGAGACATCTAAGTATAGCCTAGAGAGACAAGATAGCTGCATGCCCTGGCCTCAAGCACAGTTCCCCCCTGCTCATCGGGAGCAGTGGCTTTTCTTGCCCGGGTCCTCACCCCTTGCCAAGAGCTGTAGGCAGCATGGCCAAGGTTCCTCATCGGGTGGAAAAATCGAAGAACAAGGCATTAGCTGCTAATTAGCAAACATGGACAGCCTGCTGGCAGGGGATCACCCTTAGCTCCAGCACCCCAGGAGGTGGCCTCTGCGGCCCCTTAATGTCTCATGCCCACATTCCTCTGCCATCCGACACCCTTCTAGGAGCTGGGGTTTCCAGTGGGCTATGAGCAGAAAGGTAATTTTCCACACCAGAGTCCAGGCCTCAGCACAGAGGCCAGGCTGCCCTGCGCGGGCTTGATGTGCCCCTGTACTCCTTTAGAGACACTTGGGACAGCAAAGGTTATTAAGTACTCTGTCTTTCCCCTGTCAAACGCATTGAGAACAGAGACCTTAGCCCACGATCAGTGCTTCATAAGTGAATAGGGACTGGAATCTGCCTTTCTTGTAAGACTTGAGTTTTGTCTTTGAATCAGTAAATGCCAGGTGTGTAATTTTGCATCCGAGAAAATAATTCCCTCTTCAAAAGTTACCTGTGTTTGAGCTTTCTTAGTGCAAGGGAAAGCTAAGGAGCAGGAGGATTCGAAGTATCACCCCCCATCAGAAGGAAATATAGCGATACATGGTGCTGTATAATAAATACGTACAGTAGTAAATGTTATATGGTGGATATGCAACGATAGATACAGTGGTTGTTCTACATTTTCCATGACTAAGCCCAGGGCAGACATCAATAATCAATTACTGCTCTTTCCTGTGGAGCCCAGGCATCATGCTGGAATCCTGCACAACACACTCCAGGAACCAGTACCAGGCTCTGAAGACCTTTGCAGGATCCCGGACACCTTCTCTCTATAAGCCTCCTAATTCTTTCTTTCTTGTTCGGGACCATGACTTCACCTTCTCGTTGGCATTAGTCCCCCACCTTTTGTCCTGCAGCTGCCTCCCTGGCCTTGCGAGCCCGGGCAGGCCACTTTATTCTTGCCTGTATGGTAGAGCTAATCCTAGCACTGGGCACGGCTATGGGCCTGGCCAGGGCTAAGAGCAGCCAGCAGCCGCGGGAGGAGGGAGAGCATGCAGAGGGTGGTGTCCCTGTGTGCTCAGCAGGTGGAGGCGGGGCCTCGGACAGCTCCCTGGCCCCTGCCAGCTCCTGTGCCACCCTCACAGAGGATGGCACCCCTTTCCCATGGCACCCCTCCTCCACATGGTGTCTCCCAACCCCTTAGCCGTCCTGCTCCCACAGGCCTCCCCTGGGTCTGTGGCATCTAACACAAAGCCAGGGGGAAAGAAAGCGCGTCGTCATCTCCCCTGTCGTGGAACCACAAGGAACCTTTCCGATGCTGTCAGAGTTATAATAAGCAGGAGGGATCCTCCCGGGTGAGGAGCGTGACTGGGCGTCATGGAAAACAGGCGCCAGGCTTTTTCCCCCCAAGTGGGTTACCGTGGCTCTGGGGAAGCGGGACCTGCCGGGCTCACAGAGGACCCTTGTCTTCTTCCTGTTTCGGGCTTTGGGACACAAACAGAGTGAGAGCTGCTACCTAGTCCCCTGTCCCCACAGACTTGGTAGTGGTGCTGTTAAGCCTCCCAGGGAGTGGGGTTTCTGGGCAGGCTTGAGGGGGACCCTGCAGGCTGCAGGTGTGTTACCTGGGAAGTGGAACGGGGCCCAAGGTCGGAAGCAGGCCGAGGGTCCTTCTGCTGCTCCAGAGGAGCTCGCCTAGGCCGGGCGGGTGTGTTGCTGTGTGCCTTGCCCAGAGCCTGAACCCTTTTCTTGTGGTTTTATCCTGGGTTTGGATCCACTCCCTTACAGTGCCTACTGTCACTGCGAGTGTCCCTGCTGCCACAGTCCCTCGAAGGAGCCCTGTGGCCCAGTGGACCCCGCGATTGCTTCTGCCTTCACTGCAGGGGCAGTGCGGGGGACAGAACACTGCTCACCCGGCTCCCCTGGCTTCCTAGTGGGCTGTCGGGAGGTGTGACCCACAGCACCAGCCCCTAGGCCACGACGATGGGCTGTGCTGCCTCTGCTCACGCTGATCCTCGGCTGGGACCCTCTGCCTCTGCGGCCACCACCACTTTGCATGGCCCGAAGGAACCTCTTCTGCACCTGGTGGGGTGGGAGGCAGGCGATGAGCAGGCTTCAGGAAGGGGCAGCTTGTGGAGGAGGTGGTGGGGGCCGCTCCCATGTTGGGGAGGCTGGGATGATGCGCCTTCCTCAAGGACCTGTGCACCCTGAGCTGTGCAGCCTGGGTCCCCACTGCACTGCGAGGCTGGGGGCTCAGGTACAGATCAGTGCCTGGAGAAGCAGTCTGCAGGGGCCGCCCTGCACCAGCCGGGTTCTGTCACATCCTGGGAAGCTGGCTACAGAGCCCGAAATGTGGGCTGGCCACGCGGTCTTCCCTTTCTCTCTGTGCCCTGCAGTGTTAGGTCAGGTCAAGATTCACGGTGTGAGGATCAGCGTGGCTGTCAGGTCCCAGGGCACCTGGGTTTTCATGGGACCCTCAAGTCCCCAGCAAGGAGGCTGCACGAGTCCAGGCAGGAAGCTTGGAGGCTGCCGAGCTGCCCGCCCTGCAGACTGCGTGGTTAGAGATTGGGGGACTGGGCAGGAGCAGCGTCTGAGTGACAGGAGTTCCCTGGAAGCTGGGTGGGTGCGGGGAGGAAGAAATCACGGCCAGGCAGCAGAGAGGTGTACGAGGGCGAGAGCGCGAGTGTGGCGTGCCAGTGCGGTGGCGTCCCCGATGCCGTGACTGCGCATGTGCCACATCTGTGCCCAGTGGGAGATGAGGGGCTGGGCCCTGGTTCCTGGGCGGAGGAGCAGGACACTCCAGGAGGGAGCGCAGTGTCTCTGGGCTGACTCAGGCTTGGTTCGCGGCTCGGTGTCCATGGCATTTACAGTAGCGCCTGCCCCCGAGGGCAGGCGGGATGTGGACTTAGCCCAGGGGCCGAGGCCTAGTGGGCAGGGAGTAGTGACACTCAGCATGGTGGCCAGCCTTCTGCAGGGCAGCTTGTCCCTCTGAGTCCCAGTGGCCTGACACAGAGGAATTCGTCTCCCTGGTCCTTGTCCTGGGAGCTGTCCTTACCCTCCAGGACCCCCGAAATGTGCTATTTCCAAATGGCACCAGTTCCAGCACAGTGGGCTGGAGTAGAGCCCATGGGCAGAGACCCGCGCGATGCCTGCATGCCTGCCTTCTGCCCCTGGTACTCAAACTCAGCCCCTGGCTTGCCCCATGCATGCTCCAGATCCCAGAGAAGGAGCTGGATGTGGCCAGGTGGCGACCAGTTGCCATGGTCACCGGGCAGGGTCATGGCAGGATGCGTGGCAGCCTCCTTGGTACCCGTGGTGGGGTGGAGAAAGCCTCAGATGAGGGGGTTGCACAGGGGTGGGGCTGTGCACCCCAGAGCGACTCCCCGTGCGCTGGACCCCATGGCCCTGGCTGTCCCTTTGCTGCTACACATCCACCTCTCACGTTCGTCATGCAGCCCGGTGTGACCTCTTTGGGGACACACTGGCTCTCACACATGCTCCCCCAGCCTTGTGTCTGGAGAAGACTCATGTGACCACGGTGGATGTGTCACCTTGCCCCCTCCTTCAGATTTGAGGACCTGTGCCAGCTAGCCCTCTGGACTCACACCGCCGGCTGGGGACCCTGCTGGTGATGCAGGGGACAGGGCAGATAGTCGCTTCTTTGAGGCTGGAGTCGGGCAGCAGGGGGCCGAGACCGCTGCCTGCC
Source organism: Capromys pilorides (assembly GCA_004027915.1). Taxonomy (NCBI): domain Eukaryota; kingdom Metazoa; phylum Chordata; class Mammalia; order Rodentia; family Capromyidae; genus Capromys; species Capromys pilorides. Next base: position 93,709 of record PVKN010000044.1, on the reverse strand, counting down.
GCCCGTGTGGACAAGTGCGGCCTCTCTCACTCTGTCCCGGACAGTGCAGAGACAAAGGCCCCTCAGATCAGAGCCCGCCCTGGCCTGGGGAGGAGGGTGCCCTGGGGCGGCTGATGCGCTGGCCTCCAGATGAAATTATGTGCTTGGGGTTTGGGTGGACTTAGGCCCCATTCATGCTTCTGTGTTTGCTCAGTCTGCTGGACCCCGTACCTGGCCGGCCAGCCTCCTGGGGACAGGTTGGACCGTGCTATTTGTCCAGGGAGTGGAGGGGCGTCATCTCCCTTGCTCTGTGTCTGTCCTTCTCAGGCTAGTCCTGGTCACAGTGCCCGCACCCCCAGCGCTGCTAAGGGGGCCACGGAGCTGGGGTGTGGGTACTGGCTCTAGCTGTGTGCTCTGGGCCATGTGGCTAGACCTCTCTGATGTTCCCTGCCTGGTAGTCTTTGCGAGTATCTAACTCACTTACTCCTACATCTGGGACCCAGTAATTCTGTTCCATTATATTTCCAATGGAACTGCATTTTTTTTTTTAATATACCATCAAAAGACACTAGCAAGAGTTTTCAGAGCAGTCTTAGTAATCCAAGCTCCAAACTGGAAACACCGCGAGAGTCGGTGAACAGATTGTGCCGTAACCACAGTGGAATGCTATAAATTGATGACAAGCCATAGGCCCACTTGTGTCTCACAGACCTTAGGCTGAGTGAAGTAAGAGGTGCAAGCGCCTAATTCCAGTCATAGGAGTTCAGGGTCTGAAGAACCAGCCTGGTTACTTCCAGGGGAGTTGATGGGAAGGGGCACGGGGGAGCCTTGAGGGTGCTGGCTGGTGGTTGTGTGGTGCCTGTATTTGCCAGCCTGATGCCAGCCTTCATGGGATGTGACCGAGTGGCAGTGGCACAAGTTGGACTGAACCCCTGCAGCCCAAGAGATGGACCCCTGCAGCCCGCCTATCCTGTATTTGCCCACTGGGTCATCAGAGCCGTGTGTAAGGCTCAGAGAATTCCAGGGACAATTCCGGCCTGCCAGGGGACTCAAGTCAACAGGCACTGTCCCCACTGTCCTTGGTGTGGCTTGGCCCGGCACACACATCTGCCCTCTTGCCTGCCTGGGGAGGTCAGAGGCGGGGTTTGTGGAGATGCACACTGCAGCTGCTTGCTCTGCACAACTGGCCGAGGCCCACCCGGCCTGGGCCTGCCTCAGGATCCACCTCTTCGGAGGGCTTGCACAGGTTCCCCAAGAGGGCGTGAAGTCAGGCCCTTGCTCCTCCCTGGTGTCAGTGGCCCCTGCCCTGGCCATGCTTCTGTCTGCTGTCCCCCGAGGTCAAAACGTCGGGAGAGACCCATCTCTCCACTGTGCAAGGGGCCACCAAGTGTCTCCCTCTGCAGTGTCCCTGGGGCCCAGGCAAAGGCACCGAACCTTGAAGTGTGTGAGTCACTCCTGCTTCCTGCCAGGCAGCAGCTCGGGGAAGGGGCAGCACGGTGGCAGCCTGGCAGGGACGCCTGGCCCCCTGCTGCCCCCCACTTGGCATTGGCTTCTTGCTTTTAAGCCGGTTAGCAGGGATCGACCTCCCTGAGCACCAGAGGCCCTGAACCTTGGCTCTTTCCGTGGGTGGTGGCAGACGCCATCAAGGAAAGGGAAGCTGGCATTGGCTGCTTGACAGCGGCTCTAGAGCTGGGCGCAGCAGACAATCCAGAAACCAGTGAGAAAGGTGCAAGAGGACCTGCAGGCGGGGCACGTGACATGGGTGGCAGCGGACAGCCTTGGAAGGGAGCAGCAGGGGTCAGTGAGAAACTAGGGTGCGGGGGGGGGGGGGTAGAGAGAGGCAGCAGCGGTAGGCAGTCGTGGGGTGCAGAACACCGCAGGCTCCCTGGACGCAGAGACGCAGATTAAGTGGGAAACAGGGCAAGGTTTTACAACCAGAAAACTAGACCAGCCGGAGCATGGTCGCTGTGGGTTTGGAAGGAGGGGACCCCCGTGCACCCTGCCGGGTATGTCACCCCTTGCTTCTGAGTGAGTGCCCTTGGGCTCCCCCTCGTGTGCTGGGCACTCTGTTCAGGGTTCATCCCAGGGGTCCTTTGCCCCTTCACACAGGTGGCCAGGTGAAGCCATGCAACGGCCCAGCGCACTTGCCTGCCTTTGTCCCTGTGGCGTCTGGTAGCCGTCCCACACTTCAAGGGTGACCTGTGTCAGGCCACTGGGTCTCCTGGGCACAGCATTTGCTCATCTGTAAGTGTAACAGTCACCTGAAGGGAGTTGTGAGGGCCAGACAATGTGTGTTGTGCCCCGTGTCACAGGTACCCCGAGTGTGTGCTGTGTGTGTCCCTGTCTCTCACCTGTACCCTTCTCCATCCTGCAAAGCCTGCCCAGAATCCCCTTCCCACCCTTTGGGGAACCCAGGAGGATACCATGCCTTCCTGCAGGGTCCTCCTGCCCCAGCTGCCCTATGTCCCCACCTTTCTTCCATCGTGGGTGGCACAGACCACACAGAGTCGTGGGAGTGGTGACTATGCATGGTCCTGTTGCTGACACTTGGGATCAAGTTCCCTGGTGATTTAGGCGCCACTATTTTGGGTCACTGTGGTAATAGTGTCAGGGCTCTGAGGTCAGAGCCACTCGGCCACTCCTTGGTGAAGCCTGGTCCACACCCCGGGGTCCTCCCCGTCACAGGTGCTGGCTGTAGGCTCCAGGGTGATGAGGCTGGCCTAGAAGAGGCCAGCGCAGGAAGGCCCCTTAGCAGCACCAACCCTAAGGGCTGGGGTGCAGGAGGGGCCCAGGCATGGAGCACAGCCACAAGCTGTCCCCAGAGGCTCCAACCCTCCCCACCTGGACTTTGAGGGTGCTGGTCATCAGTGTCTCCTGAGCCCCTGTCCTGGGTGCACCTCTTCCCTTCACACTGAGGACACTTGGAGGACACTTCGATGCTGAGGCGTCCGTCGCACCAGTTCGATCATGAGACCATGGATGCCTCCACATTGCAGGGGCGCCTGCAAGCTGTGTGCCCAGCACCCCTCAAAACTGGCAGAGTAGTAGGCTTGGAGTGGCGGTACACTGGAGGCAGAGGCTGGAGGATCACTGCAAATTTGAGGCCCGCCTAGGCGACATAATGAGCTCAAGGGCAGCCTAACGTATACAGTGAGACCCTGCTTTAAAAAAAACAAAACAAGACTGAGACAAAACTGGCCTAGTGAGGTCCCCTAACACAGGGCAAACCCAAGAGGTCACGACAGCCCAGGGGAAGCCCAGAGAGACAGAGCCTCCAGTGACGTGGGCTGCGGGACAGAACAAGGCGCTAGGGAAAGCAGGAAGTTGGAACGCAGCGCGGACTTCAGTTGTCGTGATGCGCTGATGCTGTTTCTCTCGTTGTTACAGAATGTACCCCGCTGCTCTGAGATGTAAATAGTGGAGGAACTGGGTGTGGGGTACGGCCATGGGAACTCCCTGTACTGTCTTGGCAGTTTTTCTGTACATCTGAAGCTGTTCTAAGAAATAAATCAATTGAAGATAAAGAGGCCTCTCCCTCTCCCTCTCCCTCTCCCAGCGGGGTGGGCTGGGTGCGTCCCTCTGGACTGCCACACCCTGCCTCCAGAGTCGGGTGGTGCTGGAGTGTGGACCCTGCCCCCAGCTCAGAGCCTCCCGCATTCCCACCGGGACCCCATGCCTCTTCCAGTCTCTATAGAAGGTGTTGGGGAGGTGGCACTCAGGGTCCTTAGTGGGCACTGTCATTGGGGAGTCTGCAGCCCACCCCCCCAGAGCGACACCAGTGTTGTGTCCTTGGCTGACCCTCTCAGCCTCCGTCTTACTTCCCAGGGACCCAAAGAGGCCTTTCTGGGGACCCACAGAATCTCAGGCTGCAGGGACGGGGTTCTCTCTTCCTTGCCATCACTCTGTAGCATGACTCGGGGGCCCACCTAGAGCTGCGTGAGAGCCAGCGGTCCCTGCTGCGCGTGGCCCTTTGGTTTCTGTCTATCCACAGCGCCCAAGAGTAGGAGGCAGAAGTCGCCTGCTCAGGTGCCGCCTGCCCGCCACACGGGATGGGCTGCGCTCTCGATCCCCGCTGCCTCCTCTCCAGCCCAGACTCCTTCTTGATCTGCTTGCCTGGCGGTGGTTCCTGGGGGTGACCGCAACATCCACCTGCTGCTTCTCCTGGAGGGTGACTTGGCCGGGACTTCCTTGACCATAGCACTGAACCTTGTGCCTCAGGTCCCTCCATAGTCCCTAGTCAGCACGATTGCCACCCTGCCTTGCAAAAGAACTCAGGCCATGAGCTGTGCTGGCCATGGACATACTGTGCTGGCCCAGTGGCTGCCCATACATGCTGCGCTGGGTATCAGCCCTGGTGCAGGACATCAGAGACCCTTCCGTGGGCCATGCTGAGCCCCTCTCTCCTGTCCTGGGGCCACCCAAGCTTGGCACCAGCAGCCCTTGCTCGCCCAGGAGTCCTCCTGATGCTGGCAGTGGGATGTGGCTTAGCTGCAGGGCTTGGCACCTTGTACCCTTGTCTGAGCAGGACTGGGCAGAGACATGGGACCTGGTGGGCTGGGGAGCCCAGCCTGCTTTCTGTTGGGAGAGGAGAGGGGATTGGTGGATGCTAGGAAGCTGCTGCAGGCTTCCGTGATGGGCACGTTGGGAAACAGAGGCCCAGTCACTCAGAAATCCTGGGAGAGCTGCTGGGAAGCATCCGGCCTGGGCACGAGGCTTCCTCCTCTGCGGACTGCTCTACCGTGCAGGGGCCATAGTGATGGCTTCTGGGAAACAGCCGCCATCCCTGCTCCTGCTGAGCAATCTCCTGAGAGAATCATTAAGCTCTTTGTTTTGTTTTTTTGAGATAGGGTCTCACTGTGTAGTTCAGCCTGGCCTTGAACTCACTGTGCAGCCCCCAGCTGGCCTCAAGCTCCTGGTGGTCCTCCTGCCGCAGCCTCCCGAGTGCTGGGATCACAGGCAGGCACCGTCGCAGCCAGCCGGGATAGCTGAGATTAACTGAGCACTCACCCACATGGTCTCACTGAGCCTCGTTTGCCGAAACACGGGCTGGTGAGATCATTCCTTACAGAGGAGGAAACCGAGGCACAGGGATGCGGCACCGAGCCCAGGTCACACCGTGGTGGCACGGAGACATTTCTGAGGAGCTGTTGGGGCGGAGGTGGCCTTGCATTGACCCTGCGCCTCAGACGGACTGGGCAACACACAGCCATGGGGAAGGAAAACCTTTCCCCAGGCTCAGGCTCAGGCTGGACTTGGTGGCACAGCCCCTGAAGACAGGATCGGAGCTCAGGGCCCAGGGGCCGGTCCCGCGGAGGAGCGGTCCCCACGGAGGCTGACTTCACCCTTTAGTGTGGAGTAAACAGCCAGGGCCCTGGAGCCAGCTCCTTCCTGCCCCTCCCGTCTCCAGGGGTCCCCCGAGATGCACCAGTAGTGACATCCCTGCAGCCTGAGCCCCACCGCACAAGCCTCGCTGTCCTGGGTTCCAGTCCCTTGCTGCCTCTTCCTGGGTCTGAGAGGGGTAGCCTGAGTCAGTGCCATCTCTTGGGATCAAACGTTTGTCTAATGAAGAGTCGGAGTCATTCTGGCCCTCTTGATCCTTTCACCTATCATTGAATAAGTTTCATGAAACCTCAGACCAAGGGCAAGGTGCCCCAAATTATCCCTAGTCCCCCAGTACCTCCTAAGCACTCAGCATGTATTGTCTCCTCTAATCCCTGTAGCTCTCCCACCCCCACCCCCAAGTGGAGGGGCCACCTTTTCCATCAGCCCTGGGACTATTTCGGAAAGACCTCATTCTCTTCCATAAGGAAAGAAAAGCCAGTGCTTGATCATCATCCCCATTTTATGAACTGGTGAAATACAGTGTTGTGTCCATTTTGCAGGTGAGGAAGTCAGGGCACAGAGAGGTTCAGTTAGTTGCTTAAGGACACACAGCTAGGGAGAGGTAAAACCAAAGCTTGCACATGAGCCCGTTCCAGAGCCTGGCATGTTTACTACTGAACAGTACTGTATGTGAGGTAAACTGCCTCACCTGTGAGGGGAGACCGCAGGCCTGTTGTCTGAGGCCTTGAGTGGTACCCTAAGGGTTTGGCCTTTATCAGACAGCTCTAGTAGCAGGATCAGAGAACCTCGAGCTAGGCAGGAAGTAGAGAAGGTATTTTTTTTTTCTCCTTTCAGAAGAGACCCTGCCATCACCTCCCTTCACCCTAAGGAGTGTTTTAGCCTCGTGTTCCCTACGTGGCTTCTGCCCTATGACATCAATAAGTTCTCTAACAAAAGGAAAGATAACAGCAATAATCTAGACAAAAATGTAAATTCTCTGAGGTCACAACGGCAGGCTTCAGGACTTCCCAGTGCATTCCCGCCAGTGGCCCCCGTCCCTGTAGGGAGTGACAGTGTGGTCCCCAGGGCCTCTGGTCTGCTCCAGGGTCATGATGTGACTGAGCTTTTGCTTGTGGAAACAGGAGCAGAAGATGCACAGACATCTCAGGTTCAGACAGGAATTGATTCCAGGTGACCCCTTAGGGTAGGAGTCCGAAGGCAGGACCGCTCTGGGCCATCTTACTAGAAGCAGACTTGGGGAGACCACAGGGGGACACGGGGATGCAGCCTGGGCCCTGTGCCACCTCGCTGGGTCGCCTGCTGAAGTTTCACCCACTGGGGCTCTAGGCAGAGATTTCATCTGCGAAAACAGTTCTGCCACTTAAAAGCGAGGCGTACTGGGCCTACAAAGCGTTGGTGAGGAGGGAAGAGCCGAACTTGGGCCTCTTGGCTCCCGGGGCCCTGGCGAAAGTGAGTGTTTTCCTTTTCTACAGTTATAAAATTTACCTCCCGTGGAACTGCCTATTTTTAAGCCAGCGACGCAGTGGCACTTAGGCCACTGGTAGTGTCCTCCACTGCTCTCCTGCCACAGACTTCACTTCCCCAAACGAGCCCCGCCCAGGCTGTTAAGCACCACTGCTGCCCCCTCCTGGGCCCTGCAGCCCCGTGCCTGGCCTGTCCGTGGTTTGCTGGGTGTCGGGAGAACCCTCGTGTGGCCCAGGGGTCCAGCCTCTGTCATTGAACCATGGTTGCAAGGTCCGTGCTCCACGGGGCTTCGGTCCCTCCTGAGGCTGCTGGCCCTTGGTGTCTCTTGGTGTTTACTGGGTCTGTTGTCCGTCCTCTGTCTCAGCACGCTTGGGGGCTTTCCATCTTTCAGCTCGTGAGAGTAACCTGCCTCGAACACTCTTGTGCAAATATTTGAGTCACGTTTTCAGTTCCTTTGGGTGTGCATACCCAGGTGGGGAGTGGCTGGGCTTCCTGTCATAGGAGTAGTGTCACATTTAACCCTCACGCCATCACCCTGGGCTCAGGCCGGAGGGGAAGCTGAGGCCTAGGTGATCCTGTCAGGACCTTGAGCTGGGGTGGAGCCCAGGGAGCCCAGGTACTTTACCTACATGGAGGACCAGGTGTGCTTGGCCCCTCCCAGGATCTCGCCCTGGAATGTGTGTCCCACCAGGCCTGTTCCTCTGGGCGGGGTGCAGTCTGAGCCTGACTCAGTCAAGGGACACTTTCAAGAACCACTTATCGGAGGGCGTTGGGGTGGGTCCCTCGGGATCCGAGGACCAAAGTGCTGTCCCAAGGGCATGAGTGACCTTTAGCTGCACCTGGCTTCCCAGCTGCAGGGCTCTGGCTTTGACCAGCCTGGACCCCGATGTTAGCACACAGTTCCAAGGCCCAGCCCAGCCCCCAGGGAGGAGGAGCAAGGGGGTGGCAGCGCTGCTGAGCTCCAGCAGGGGTCTGGATGCCGCTTCCCACCTGTGCAGGAGCAGCAGTGATGCCAGGGACCTTTGTGACCAGAGGCGCTGTCCTCAGGAAGCCATGCCCCACAGCCTGAGTCTGGGCAAAGAGGAAAACTTAGAGACTGAAGATGCCACACCTGGGGCTGGGGAGATAGCTCAGTGACACAAGTGCCTGCCTGGCAAGTATAAGGTTGTGAGTTCAAACCCCGGTCCCCCCCCAAAAAAAAAAATGCCACACGTGACACACGGGCACACACGCAGGGCCCTGCAGTTGTCTCCTGCCGGCGTCCCGCCCACGGCATGCAGTGGACACTGCCCCCCTGCAGCAGTCATGCCAGTGAGAAAGAGTGAAGGACACTGTCTGCTGGCCTCCAGAAAGCCCGGAAAAAGGGGCATTCTTGTCTGAGATCATTAGAGTTCTGAGGCCCTGGCGCATACAGGGTGAACTCCGACTGGCACTGCCCCCCCTGGCCTTGGCTGCCTGACCTGTGGTGAAAGACAGAATTGTTCCCGGGCTCCTGCCAACATCCGGCTGCCAGGCCACTTTGTCTCCCCGTGGATGGCAGCGGCGGGGTCTGTGTGAGCGTCCTATCCCTGAGTCACCAGAACCCCACCCCAGGCCAGGGCTGTGCCCACTCCACCCCTGCTGAGGTCCGGACAGAACGCTGGGGCCTCCGCCTGGTGACCCTGCAGGCCCGGCCGCCGGGCTGTTCTCACGGCTCGTGGGCCAGCTGTCCCAGACTAGCTGGGAATTCCCTCCCCGCTGTGTCCATTTCTGCTTCGTAGAAATAAATCTCTGGAAGCCCTGGAGCTCAGGGCCGCACAGGGCAGGTGTGACAGAGGGCGGCTTGCGGTCCCTCTCCAGGTCACCCTGCAGAGGCCGTTGCCCCCAGCACGGCTCCCTTACTGTGGGTCCAGATCCTTTCTCCCCAGTCTCCACTGAGACATTTTGGGTCCCTCGGCTCCAGGAAGGACCAAAACATCCGCAGGGCTCTGAAGAGGCGGCTTAATGAACCCAGAGTCAGAGACACGAGGGAGTTTTTTTGTGCTGGTAAAGCAGGCTCTGCCGTCCCTGGGCCGAGAAATCCCCCTGACTCCCCAGACTTCGTCCAGTCCCAAGGATTGGGTGACAGGCGGGGCAGGAAGTCCAGAGGGGGAACAGAAGATTCCAGAAGGAAAAGAGGAAGAGAGTAGATAGGGCTGTGGGTGAGTCACAGGGGAGGGGAGCAGCAGGCCTCATCCCAGGCAGGGTCGGGCCAAGGGTCAGTGTGCGGTGTTGAGAGTACTTGATTAGTTGATTGATTGACTGACTGACTGATTCTGAAGGCAGGGTCTAGCTAAGTTTCTGAGTGGCCCAGGCCAGGCTCAGGCTGCTATCCTCCTGCCTCAGCCTCCCAGAGTGCTGAGAGGACTGGTGTGTGACACTCTGGCCCACTGGGGTAGGCTGTGGAGCTCAGCAAGGAAGTTAAAGGGGACCTTGCCGACCTATGGATGAGCAGGCCCGAAGCGAGAGGGACCCCATGGGTGGGGGGGGGGGGCTCGGCTGTGTCACAAAGCCGCCCCCCCGCATGGCACTCTGTGAAGGAAAGGAGCTCGGCTGTCATGCTGCAGGCTGTGTCCCCAGTACCTGGAATACACTGGCAGTCTCTGTCACATGGGAAGCACTCAGTAAATATTTGACGGTTGAATAAACGGGAGGCCCGGAGCTGAGGAGACAGACTCTTCATCCAGCCCTGAGATTATTTATTTCTGCTGAGAGCACGTATGGCAGTGTTTGTCTGTGTGGCCGAAGCCGCCCTGCCCCCATCAGAAGAGAAGTCCAGGCCTCCGGGGGAGGCCAAGGCCTGGCGGCGACGAGGCCATGGGTGGCATGCGGAGACTGGCAGCTTAGAGTGATGGCACCTTGCACCTGGCGTAGGCCTCGGCTCACCCTGTGAGGGAGACGAGTGCCGCCACCGTTGCAGAAATGGCTCTGCTCCATCATGGCCCCATCTGTCACCTCAGTTGCCAGCTGGTGACATGCTGTCCAGGATCTTGGCCTTTGGAGTGTCCCTCTTGCTGCCTGTCCAGCTTGGGATCCTCTCTCTGAGGACCTCAGGAAGGACAGAGGCTCCAGATGTGAGCTTCCTCACTGGTACTGGGAAGTTCTCAGAATCCTTGCGTACATATTGAACTTCTGAAACTTGAGGTCAAGTTCAAAGCCATCTGAAAGTGTCAGGTTCCACGGTGTATGGTACACGTAGTGTCCCCCACCCACCGTGGTCCCTAGTTGCCACTGCTGCTGTCCATTCTCCGTGTGTGGGCTCTGCCCATGTGCACAGGCCTTTGACACCGGCGGCCACCTGCATCTGGCCCTGTTGTGTGTTCCCCCAGCCCGTGGCATGTGTCACCACAAATCCGGCCCACTTTCACAGGGAAGTCCATAGGCAGCCACGGAATTAGAGGACGGCGTCCCGTGTCCCACTGCTGGTCAGTCTTGGCCCTTCAGGTTCCTAGTGTCCAAGGGCGGTGTGGGCTGGGTGGGCCTGCTGGTCAACTTCTGGTCCTACGTGGGCTGGCTGCAGCCGGCCTCCACCCTTGTGGCCTGTCATGCTGTCATCTGCTTGAGCCACTGCTTTTTCTCCAGAAAGGGCTTGGGGTGTTCCGAGGTGTCGTTGCTTCCTGCATGCAATGGGCCTGTCCCACACCTGCCCTGAAACTGGGATCTGGTCAGCCAGCCTCATGTAGAGGTGGCCCTTGGGGACCTCAGTGAGGGCGGAGGTAGCAGAGTCCACCCGTAGAGCACTGCTTGATAGCACAAGGTTCAGAAATGCGTCTTATAAATGAGATAGAAAAGGACGCCTTGGCTGTGTTCCCAAGGAGAAAAACACAGCAGAGCAGACGTGCAGCTCGCGAAGGTTCCTGGTACCGCAGCGGCAACGGTGGCTCGAGGCTCCGTGGCAGACAGAGGACGGCGACCCTGGCTGCAGGAGGCCCAGAGGCTCTGCAGCACCCGCTGACCTGCCCGCACCTCCACGGTCTCTCTTGCCTGATGGACCTGCGTTCCCATCCCTGAGAGCCCCACCTGCCTTAGCTGCCCCGACCCCACTGGGATCGCGGGCCCTGTACCCTGGTGCGTAAGATCCTGGGCTTGGATCCAGCCCATCTTTCTGACTCATCTCCCTCAGCCTCTGTCTCTGCCTGATGAACTCCTAGTTACCCTTCAAAACCCAGTTCAAATATCAGATACACCAAAGACGTCTTGAAAGGCTGTGTAGCGGGGTTTGCCTCGGCTCTCCCTGCTCTCACAGGGCCTAGCTGCTTCATGCAACAGTGAGGTCCCCATGGGGAGAGATTCCAGATGAGATTCTTTTCTTCTTTGCACATGCTCAGCTAAGGGCAGGGAGCTGCCTGTGTGGGTAAAGGAGGAAAGGAGGAAGGCCAGGATTCCAGAATTCTGGGTGTTCTTTCAAAGTCTGCTGGGATCCCCAAGGCATTTCCCCAATTTTGGGAAGTGTCAGGGACAGACCCTTGAGGGTCCCATCTGTGGGGCTGGTTAGTTTTTGTCTTCCGGTACCAGGTCTTCTGTTCTCTGGAGTCACGGCAGTTTCGTGGTATTGATCTGAGACCTGTTGGCAGGGGTTGAGGGGCCTTTGGGTGGGGAGGACCCTGGGACACCCCTGGACGGTGACACTGTCCCCTGCGGGCCTTCCTGGGCTGTAGCAGGTGTTAAATAGTTTCGCTGTCACTGCCACCTGTTATATTTTGTTTGCTAGCATTTTAATAGTCGGGGGCAACTTCCTGGAACCCTGTCTCACAATAACAAGGGTGGCGGATGACGCTCAGCAGCCAGAGCTTGTGCGGTGCGTGTGAGGCTCGGGGTTGCAACGTCAGCACTGCCAAAAAAGCAAAAGAGTTCGTCTCCCAAGTCGGCAGAGGTCACCATAGCCAGGACGGTCCTGGAACCCTTGGGACAGACACCGCTCTCTTTCCCATTTCACCAGTGACAAAGCTAAAGCTCCCAGAGGTCACTTAGCTCCGGGAGGCCAGCTGGTGGGTGGACGAGCTGTGGAACCAGGCTGGAGATCAGGTGGGGTGAGTCTTGTTCCAGAACTTTCTGCCCCCACCTGCTCCCCAGCTGACGGATCCTGCCTCTGCTTCTCCTGGCCTTCTTAGGGGCAGAGCATTCCTGGTCGTTTGAGGAGGGCACCTCCGTCCCTCGAGTGCCAGCGTGGCCACCTCGAGAAGTAGCTGAGGTGAATGGCTGCTCCCTGTGTTTCTCTAACCACCCAAGCGGGGCCCAGGAGCGCCCACCTTCCCTTGGACATCATATGGTTGGGGTGCCCAATGCCAGTGCCCCTTCTGCTCTTCGTTTGGGGTGCCAGGGGTGGAACCCAGGGCCTCCCGCATGTGGGGCAGGCGCCCTGCCCCGGTGCGCCCTGGCCCTCCCTGGCCGCGCTTCCTGCCTTCCTTGCTTTCTCACACTCGCCATCCTTTAGTGCCCCTAGTGCTCTACCGTCTCCTTTTGGTGTCCCTCACTCCTGGGGAGTTCCACACGGCCGGGGACAGGGCTGGCTGTGGCCCACGGTCTGCCCTTGATGCCTACCTTGCTGCACCATTGCCATGTGCCAGGTGGATCTCTCACGTCCCATCCCTAGGACCCAGCAGCCAGGTTGTCTTCACTCCATTTCACAGATCGGGATGCCGAGGTGGCCAACACTGCTGTCTCTAGCTGGGACCCAGCCTGTGGGGGCAGAGCTGAGGCAAGAAGCGTTTCCTGGCCCCTGAGAACTTACCCGTTCCATCCCTGTTTGAGGAAGTGCCCGTCACACCGTGGAGCCCTTCCCTCAGTCCCAGCACTGGCCGGCTTTCCAACACACTCGTGTTCATCGTCAGTGTGTCCACGTGAGCCTACTGGTGCCATGCGTGTGGACAGCTGGACGGGTTCCTGTCAGCCTGTGGGCAGCGTGTGGGCCACTGTGTCAGGGGCCTTGGGGAAGGGCAGCTGAGCGGCCCTGGGGGTGCTGGGCCCCCCTGAGCTTCAGGTGCCTCCTACTTTCCCCCTCCCAGCCAAGTGCTACCGTTTTAAAGACTTTGGAGACAAAACATGCTTTTTGTTCTTTCCTCCCTCTCTGTTCCTTCCTCTTCGTGTCTGTTCTTTTGGTGTTTTCTAGAAGGCTGTGCTGCTGGAAGGCATGCTTTCAGAGTCTCTAACCAATCAGTCAGGTCAAGGAGCAGAGAGGGGCGTGGCCCACCTGCCCCAGGCCTCTGGGGTCGCTGCTCATCTTGGTTCTGTGTTTTGAGACAGAGTCTGGCAAAGTTGCCCGGACTCACCAGCCTCCTGCCTCAGCCTCCCAAGTGCTGGGATTGTACATGCATGTGCCACCCGGCCTGGCCTCAGGGATCACTTCTGAATCACGTCCAGCAGCCTCACTCCCCTCAAAGTGGACGTGGCTGATCCTGGGAGAAAGGACCCGTGCGGCTGAAGGGACTTTCCCCTGAATTTGCCTTCTGGGAAATGACTGCAAAATTTGTCTCTGCTTCTACAGAAGTTGGGGTTAGGATAAGGTCAGTCCTTAGAAGTCCCCAGAAGGGAATTGTCTAGAGACGGAGGTCCTCAACAAGACCAGTCTGCTGGAAACCACAAACAGCCAGTTCAGGCAGCCACCCCCGCACGCAGCCGAGCATCCCTCGTCCCTCTGAGCTAAAGTCACCCAGGAATGAAGGCGAGGAGGGAAAACACTCCACGCAGGTGCTCCCGTTCATGCGTTCATCACCTCCTTCATACTTTCTTTTCCATGGTTTAGGTTAAATCCAGCCCAACACTTGCCTTTATAAATAAAGTTTTATTGGAGCGCAGCCACTGCCCTTTGTGTGTTGCACGTGGTAGCTTTCGCAGCCCAGCCGCTCCTTTGGGGTACTTAGGCCAGACAGCGCATGCCCCACGGAGCCTTCAGAATTCCCCCATGTTTGCAGAAATGTTTGCTGACTTGTAAGTTTTGGAGTCCTAGCAGGTCCCAGGCCTGGCTTTGTTCATACCTCGCAGCATGGCTTAGAGAAAGTTAGTTCTCTTCCTGGGCTCAGCTTCTGAGCTGTGCAGTGGGGTCATCATGTTCCCAACCTTCTAGGTCTCTCTTCAGAGTCCACAGATGTCTGCCCCAGGTTACTCTAGATAGGAGCTATGGTGGCAGATAAAATCACAGGTCCCCGTGCTTGGCAACTCATGACGCGCAGGTAACTGTTGCCAGCACAGAGAAAAGATTCAAAGTCCAGACACCCCTGGACTGGAGCCCAGAGCAGGGTGCCCTCTTCCCACACTGTCACGACCACGTCCTCCCCTCAGCCAAGTGCCACCGTCAGCTGGGTGTGTTTTTGAAGTGTGTGCTCTGCAAACCCATGTTCCAATCCGGAGCCTCTCGAGGACACAGGTCTGGGTGAGACTGGCTTGTGACTGTGTCACATGACGGAACATAAAATGCACCTGCTGTTTGTGACCCGCAGCTGCGAGCTCCCGGCCCAGGAGCAGGCTCACTTTCCTTAGGGCTTGCGGAAAGTGTGTCTAGGAGGGCTGTCTGTCATGAGCAAGACATTTGTCTCGTGCTGCCCTCTCCTCAGGGTGCTGAGCCCAGTGCTGAGCATAGCGGCACGCCTGCCGAAAGTACCACAGGCAGCCTCTGTGAAGATCATGCAGCCCCTTGCTGTGGCCATCCCATCTCGGGGCTCCTCACCCTGGAGGCTGAGTCCCAGCAGGGGTGCTGTTCTCTTAAACATTCCAGGATTCGCCAATTGTGTACTCTCTGGACTTAAGGATGGGCGTGTTACCCGAGACCCAGGAATCCCCCCACAGTTGTACAAGGACGTGAATAGCAGCCCCCTCACCCAGACTGCCCGGTGACCCCTGGCATGGCCAAAGGTAGCCTCTGAGCAGCACCTCCTAGGTGCTCCTGAGGGTGCCTCCCTCTGGACCTGGCCTGCCTTGATGGCAGCGTTGTCACACTGTGCTGTGGTCACCTGTGTATACATTGCTCCCTCTCTACATAAAGCCCCACCACCACCACCACCACCACCCCCACCCGGCTCCGAGGTTCACATCTGGCAGAGGCAGCAAGGACACGTTTCAGAGGATAAGGATGCTGCCTCAGTGGCAACAGTCCTGATGCCGATGTGGCCTTTCCCCTAGCCAGCATTGGCCTGGGCCTGCATCGCGTGGCCCTGAGCCTCCCCCGCCTCACCTGCGGAGGCCACCCTGGCAGCACACATCCTGGTCCTTGGGAGGCACTGGTGACGGAGCCTACAGCAGCCCAGCTGTGGCTGGCGTGGGACGTGTTCCATCTCGTGGGCTGTGGACTTCGAGTCACTCTATCAGCTGCTCCAAGGCCAAGGTGCCCAGTGGCATGGATGCCAGCTGCTGTACTGCTGGGACCCGTCTACCATCCTCCCCACTGGCGTGGGAATCCCATGGAGGTGACCAGGCTGGGAGGTCAGGCGTGGAGACAGCAGTCCTTTACTTTGTTATGAAACTTCTTGGGCCACTTGGCCATAAAAGGGGCAGCTGCCATCACAGCTGGACCTGTGATGAATGAGCCCTCCCACGGGCCCTAGGTCAGCCCTGGCCAGTCTTCCTGCCCTTGGTGACCCCACAGAGTGGCTGTCCCTTCTCAGGCCCCCGGAGGGCTGGCTGCAAGGTCTGTCCCCCTGTAGGCCCAAATCTACTAGTCACCCAGGACCCAGCCCAGGCCAGTGACAGAACCGTGGTGGATGGTAGAACTTGGCGAAACTTCAGCAAAGCCCGTTTTCCTCCTCTGAGAGACTCAAAAACACCCCCTCCAGAGAAGCTACTCCACCACACTGTGACCCCCTGGGGTGATGGCAGCACTACAGAAACCCATTGCCAAGCGCCGCGCCTGCTGAGCTTGCCGCGTGCGTGGCCCAGGCTAACTGCTCTCCGCAGGCACCTCAGGAGGGGCTCGGTGTTGCCTTGCCCTGGCCTGGGGGATCCCATAGTGCAACACCCCCCCCCCCCCCTTAAAGTGTGTAATTTGGTCATCTTTACTGTGTTTGCAAGATTGTGTGGCTAGCGTCACTAATTCTAGCACGTTTCTGTCTTCGCCCAAAGACACCCCATCCCCATTAGCAGCTGTTCCCCACTTCCTGGTCCCCCCTCCCCACCCTTGACAACCACCCGTCTGCTGTCTGTCTCTGGATTGGCCTGTCCTCAGCTTTTCACATCCGCGGAGTCAGACGGTCTGTGGGCTGTGGTATCTGACTCTTTGGCTCTGTGTTACTGGGGATCAAACTCATAACCCTGTGCTTGCCAGGTAGGCGCTTATGCTGCCGAGATAGCTCCCCAGCCCTTGTATGTCGTTCTTTTTTTACTTACTTACTTACTTTATTTGTTTATTTATTTATATTATGGCTGGCTCAGCCTGCCCTGGGGGTGGGGCTGACGCAGCATGTGGTGCCGGGGATCAAACCTCCGTCCCTGTGGTTGCCAAGGCGCTTTAGGACGCTGAGCTACCTCGCTGGCCCCCTCATTCTTTTTTATGACCGGCTAATATTCTACTCGGTGAGCAGAACATGTTTTCCCAGACACTTGTTTATTTCCACTTGGAGGCCCTTAAGAGCAGGCAGTTTTGGCGCCACCCTGTGTCTGTAGCTCTCTTTGAGGGGCGGAGGAGCTGGGTGATCCCTAGCTCTTGATGAACTGCTGGCCTGCCTTCCAGAATGGCTGTGCTGCCCGACCTGCCCCTAGTTCCAGTGTCCCCACCTCCTCTCTGGTGGTCGCTACAATCCTGTCTTCATATATATTTTATGAACCTGCCTTTCACGTGGGGGGAAATCAAGGCACAGAGGGGCTCAGGCCACCCAGCCAGCAGGTGGGAGAGCCTGGGGTCTGCTCTAAAACCTAAGATTTGTGAAAAGAAACCCATCTAAATGAACGACTCTGTGACCTCAGCCCTGAGCCGGCAGTTGGTGTCCCACAAGTGTCCTGGAGGACTGGCATGAGCACCTCGCCTTTCCATGGTGATTCTCAGCTCTGTCATCTGCGGGACTCAGCACTAATGACGTGGTCAGGGTTGGTCGTGAAGGTGAAACGAATCCCCTAATGAAAGTCTTTAAAAACCTGCGTTCTTCCTGGGAGGCTGAGGCAGGAAGATGTCGAGTTTGAGCCTCACCTGGGCAACTTATCAAGACCTTGTCTCGAAATTTAAAAATTAAGCAGGGCAAGGAATGTGGCTATCTGTGGAGACCCCGGCTCAATCCTTGTATGGGAAAAAGCATCCTGATCCTTGCCTGTTAAACATGGCGGTTTCTCTGAAACGGAGCTAACGAGCAGGGTGGCTCCTCACCACAAGTGGCCATCTACACCAAAGCCAATGAAAGTTATTTTGAACCTACAGTGCAGCTCTTGGCTGGCTCTCGCCAGGCTGGAAGAGCCCGGGAGGCAGCCTGGGAGGCACCTGTGTGTCAGCCGGTGCAGAAGCAGGAGCCTCTGTCATCCCCGGAAGTGACGCTGGCCAGCAAGGATCCAGTCTTTTGTCACTGAGAAGACTGGAGAAGACAGGGTGGCCGCGTGTCTCTCACCGGAGATTTTCTCACTGCGGTCACTAGCTGAGCCTACACTCAGTTCCGACAGCAACTGTCTGGTTTCACAGGCCCTGGGCCACAGAGGAGGCTAAATCCTCCTTTGGGTTTACTGACACCGGGGAGGGGCACAGGGGGCCTTGAGGCTTTCTACCTGGGCTGGGCCCGGCTTTGTGTGCAGCTGGGCGAAGCAAGGGGCCGAAAGCTCCTTGCAGGGTTCTGGCCATGTGCGCATCCCCGGGGCACGGCGGGGCGTGGTCAGGCGGCCGTGGCATGCCGGTGTCCCCTGCACATGCCGAAAGGCCCTTGTGAGTGCTTCTCAGGAGTGGCCGGGTGGAAGCAGCCAGGTGCCCTGCGGGGCGGAGGCAAGCGCCAGGCAGCCCTGTGCCAGGGCCAGTTCAGCAGCGCTGGTTCCCGACACGGCTGGTTACGCTCGGGGTGCCAGGCGATTCCACGGGGATGACACGTCCAGGAGAGGCGGATCTGTGAGGTGAAGGCTGTGGTGTGGAGACAGGGCCGGGAGGGGCAGGCGGGGCCGAACAGGTGTGGAGGCGACGGGAAGCGGGGAGCTGTGCTGCATCCTGAAGGTACCCGATGCCACGGGGCTGTACATTTGTGCGCGGTGGACGGTTAGTGTGCGTGAGTTTTGTCTCAGGTTCGCTCAGGATGAGCTCCTCCCCCACACCCCACAGCCTGTCGTGGGGCCACAGCCAAGCGTGCCGCGGGGAAGCCGCCATGCAGTGTGGGTCTCCCTGCACGGTGACTCAGACGACTGCCACGCGTGGAGAGTTCACTCGTCCCTGCGACGGCCCAGCCAGCCAGCTGCCAGGGCCACCGTGGAACAGCCGGCTGTTTTCAAACCGTCCCTGGCTGAGGAGGATTTTTCTGGCCTCCCACGGTGGCAGCCTCCAAAGAGCTCACGCAGGGACTTTCCAGATGGGCTTCTCCTTTTGGGGTCTGGGAGCCCCTCAGCCCTCCCCAGGCTGGGATGTGCGCCTGAGTCAGCCCGTCTTGGATTTGTCGTCCTCGTCGCCATGATTCACACTGAGTTGCAGAGATCCCCATGGCAACAGCAGACAGGCTTGGGTGGGAGGAGGAGCCGCTCCCGGGAAGGCTGGGGGACGGAAGCTGAGCCTGGAGCCAGCATCAGGGTTGGGGGGCTGTTTTGGGAGAAGGGAGTCCCCCATCTCTGCTCTCTGTGACAGTTGGGAGTGACATCTCCAAAGGCTTGGGGAACCAGGGGACCCGCTCAGGTCCCTAGGCTGCCTCTCTGCTAGCTCTGAGCCAGAAGTAGAACGCCACCTGGCCAGCCTGTCCTGGGAGCAGGGGCAGGGGTATTCCCTCCAGAGCTTGGCAAGGTACCCCCCACCCCAACCTAGCCAGAGCTGTAGGACCAAGGCAAGGCCCTGACCTGTGCTGGCTCCAGCCAGATAGCAGTGTCTCCACAAACCATGACCCAGATGGCGGGCACCAGCGTCTCCATGGCCCACACGTGGTGGCCAGATCAGGAGCCCGGCGTTCATCCCAGAGCTGCCTGGTTGGAGCATGTCCTTGAGCAGGACCCATTCAAGCTGATGGCCAAGGACACTGGGCCCTTGGCACTGTCCAGGGCCCCCAGTTCCTTGTAATATCTCTGTAATGAGGGCAATTTGGCAATAGTATAAAATATGCTCTTACCCTTTGTCCCAGTAGTTCCATTTCTGGGAATGCGGCCTAAGGAAATAATCCTAAATATAGGGTAGAAAAACATGTTTCACAAGGATGTTCGCTGCGGAGTTGTTTATAGTAGCATGCGACGAAACGCAGCGGGGCGGGGGTGGGGGCATGGCAGAGACCAAGTAAACAGTGGCAGAATCTTCTGCAGCCACTGAAAGGATGATCTGGGGACCACAGGGCAAAATGTGGGGTGCCATAGGAAGCCATGCACAAAGGCATCCCCAGATCATGCATCTTGTGTTTTTTGTCCCGCTCTTTCGTTGTACCTCTTCTCGGCGACCCCCTTCCTCATGGGGAGCCGTTCACGCACGTGACACATCTCTGTTCCTTTCGCTCCCTGCCCCTCGCCCCCAGTCCCCTGCTCCCGTCCCTCTGCAGAAGCCCTTCCTCTGTTTCAGACTCTCTGTTACTCCACTCCTCATTTTATTTCGCGTTGTGCAGTTGGGGATCTGTGTGAAAGACAAGAAGCCACAGCGTTGAGGCGCACACCACTGATCTCAAGGCAGGTTTTTTTTCTGAACGATTTGATATTCTATTCATCACCTTCCAAATTATCCTCCGAATCCACGCATTGCCTTTTTTAGTCAGGTTGGAGTTGTAATTTACATACAGTCAGATCCCTCCCGTTTCATGTGCACAGAGCGCTGAGTTTTGACAGCCGTGTGCAGCGGGAACCGCCACTACGGCAGGAGGGAGGGAGTGAGTGAGCGTCACCTTCACCACCCCAGCTCTGCCTGCCCTTGGGGACTCACCCCCTCGCCACCCCGAACCTCTGCAGCTGCGATCTGAGTGGGCCCTGCTGTTTCCTAGGATGGCATTTAATCCAAATGGCACCGTCTGCTCTTACCTGTACAGACATCTGTAATCTGCTCATTCTCCAAAAAAACACCTCTTAGAGCCAGATTTCTTGGTCCCTTGGTGAGGAGATTCTGATTGTTCTTTTAATCTCAGGTGCCCCCCTGTCCCATGCAGGAATCTGTGACAGCCTGGCCACTAGGCTCAGATCACCAGGTAGTCCATTACCCGGCCTCTGGGAGGTCCCTGCAATGTGAGAACGCCAGGGACAGTGGGGCTGCGGGTCCACAGCTGGAGCCCGGCTATCTTAGGAGTGGGTATGTGTTTCACCCCACTTCCCTGCCCGGCAACAGTGGCACTGCAGGGGCCACAGAAGAGGGTTCGTGGTTATTGTTCAGTTTGGTACAGGAGGTTGAACCCAGAGCCTTTGCACTGAGCTGTATCCCTAGCCCTTTTTTTAGTTTTTGGTTTGAGACAGGATCTCCCTAAGTTGCTGAACCTGAGCTTACAACCCTCCTGCCTCAGCCTCCCAGAGGGCTGGGATTACAGGAGGGCACCCCACATCCGGTTGGGAGTTTTCTTAATTAGCATTCAACCTAGAACAGTTTTAGATGGACAGGACAGCGACACAGAGGACAGAGTCTCCGCCTGCCCCTTCCTGGCCTCTTGATAACCAGCGCTAGGTGCTGCACGCAGGCACACCGCCGGCTGGCCAGCATCCTGCTCCACCAGCCCATGCTGGCTTCCGTCGCTTAGTTCCCCTTCATGTCCCCTTTCTGTCCTGGATCCCACATGGTATTTCTGTCCCTGTCTGGCTCACTCGGGCAGGCTCTGGGGTGGTCCTCCGTCCGGTGATCTCAGGCGGTGTTCCGTGGCCTGTCTGCCTTGGCCCCATCTGAACTGTTCCTCAGGGTTGGACTTGGGTGATGGGTGGGAGACCCCAGAGGTGAGGTCCACTGCCTGTCACACTGGTTTGTCTTGATGGGCTCCTAGGTGAGTTCCAGGCACCGTGCGACAAGTCCTTTTACTTCGTTCCTTCTTTTTGGTACTGGGAACCGAACTCAGGGCTTTGCGCCAAACTCAGAGGCCGGCCGCTGACCTCTGTCCCCTGGCCTTGCTCCCTCTGCTTCTTGTCAGTCAATTCTTACCCTGCGGTTGGGAGAACAGGGCTCGCAGAGGGGCGTTCCCTCCCTGCTCCAGGACCGTCCGTGGCTCAGTCGCAGGTCTCTCGCTCCTAGCTTTAGGCCATGTGCCTTTTAGAAGAGCGGAACGCAGTGAGTCTGTTTTTAAAAAACAACATGCGATTATTGATACCCCATCCTTTGTGCCCAAGCCTCACTGCAAACTCTGATCAGCCCGGGAGGGTCCCAAGGAGGAGGGAGAGGCCAGGTGCAGCACCAGCCTCAGTGTCTCAGCCTCCCGGAAGGCTGACGTTTTCTGCCCATTGCTGTAGAAGTGGAAAGACCCAGGGCTGCCCGTGCCTGCTCTGGATGTTGTGGGGGTCTCCACAGAGGCTGCCAGAAGCAGAAATGTAGGCTGTGTGTGTATGGAGGGGTACTTTTTGCAGCACTGGTGACTGAATCCCGGACCTTCCCCCCGAGCTACATCTCATCCTTTTTTAAATTTTTAAGTCACTCAGTTGTCCACGCTGGGCTTGAACTTGAAACCTTCCTACCTTAGCCTCCCAGAGTGCTGGTGTGACAGGTGTGTACTACCTCACCTCTATGGAGAACGTTTTCTGTTCCTGAATCTTCGAAGCCAGGCAGCTTTCTAAATGCACAAAGCCAGGCATGGTGGCTCACACCTGTAATCCCGGCACTCGGGAGGTTAGTGCAGGAGGATCAGTGCAAGTTTGAGAACAGCCGGGGCTGTCAAGTGAGCTCAAGGCCAGCCTGAACTGCATAGTGAGCTCCTGTTTCAAAAAGACAAAAAGAAAAAAAAAAAAAAAAAGACTACAGAGGCTGCATCTCAGCCCCTCCTCCAGCATTTGTGAGAATCAAAAACTCAGGGCTTCCGGCCTAGCGAGAAGGAGCCGCGGGCAGGGCCTCCTGAGCTAGCACTGCAGCTCCTGAAGGAGGGATTTCAAATGTAGTTAAAAATAACAACGCAGGAGGCACCTTCCGGTGAGCTGTGGGTCGTGACTCCAGGTAATTCGCATGAGGGTGCTTTATTTTAGCAAGGTGTCCATGTGTTCCTTCATTTGCAAAATAGGAAATGGCAATCCCTGTGAGTGTTAGGCCCTCCGTGGTCTGTGGGTGGCCGGTGGAACAGGAACGGGGAGGTTCCCACAGGGCCCTGGGGTGCTCGGGATGAGGCATTGTGGGACTGAGTCATGGCGCAGGGGGCCAGGAGCACAGCAGGCCTTGGCCTCCGGCATTGCTGCGTGCTGCAGAAGGGTGCTGGAGGACACTGTGGCCACCCAGTTTGGTGGCTGGGGTGGGGAAGGGCAGGCAAACTTGCCATCTCCTGCGGGACCTCAGGACCTCTCCAGCCACCCTCCTCCCGTGTCATGTCCCAGGCCACCTAGTGACTCTGTCAGACTGGCTGAAGCCCCTGCCATGTTCCAGCCATGGCAGATTCTATTTATTCACCTGGGTGTTGTTTTGGAGTCCGCTTGCGCCTGTCCTGCTCTCGGTGCCTAGCCTGAATCCTGGGGTGTAGTAGAAGCTTAATAAATACCATGGCCAAAGCAAGGAAGTCCCACGGATCAGTCCCTGGTGACAGATCCCATCAGGGAAGTTGAGGCAGCGTAAGCGTCGGCCTGCTGCCCATCCCCCATCTCAACATGGGCAGCCGGGTATCGAAGTAGGAAAGCCCGGTGGGGTTGCACATGCATCACCTGAGTGAAGACAGCTCCTTGGGCCAGGGCCTTTCAATTTCACTAACCTGGTGCCGGAGGCGCAGCGAGTCCTGGAGGGGAGCCACCGCAGGAAAGGATGGTGCCCTTGGGGACAGGAGCAGCCTGGGTGACAGATGCGGGTCTGGGAGGCCGGCGGAGCTGCTGCTGCTTGCCGAGGGGACAGAAGGCCTCGTCTAGTGAGGCGTCCCTGGGTTCCTGCTGCGTTCACGCTGTGCCTTGCAGATGGCAGAGACACTGACCCCCACCCCCCCATGCTTGTCCCTGGTCTGTCCCTGCGTTGCACCTCTGAGTGCAGGTTGAGTCCCCAGGATCAGCTCTGGCTGCAGCCAGGGCCTTGGGGCTCCCTTTGCCCAGCATCTCCTGTGGAACATCAGCAGCAGCAGCAGCGTTTCTGGGGTCCCCCCCAAGCCCCCCGGTCCATGTCTGCCCTTCTAACCTTACCTCTCTCCTCTTCTCTCTCTGCAGCCCACCGGGTACATGGAGAACTCCGTCTCCTACAGCGCCATTGAGGACGTGCAGCTGCTGTCCTGGGAGAACGCCCCCAAGTACTGTTTACAGCTCACCATCCCCGGGGGCACCGTCCTGCTGCAGGTAGGGTAAACGCCTGCCCAAGCACTGTCTCCTGCCACCTGTTCGGGCCCCTGGGGGGGCAGGTGTCATCGCCAGGAGAAAGGCTGTTGACTCCCAGATAACAAAGCCACAAACCAGCCCTTCGTGTGGCACACATCTGTGATCCCAGCACTTGGAGGCCGAGGCAGGGGGGTCACCACAAGTTCATGTCTGTCCAGCCTGGGCTACAAAGCGAGACCTCATCTCCAAAAAAAAAAAAAGTCCATGTGTCTTAGTTACTTTTTACTCATTGCTCAAAATATCCTACACTCAAAATGAAGAAAGGAAGGGTTTATTTAGCTCACAGTTGCTGGAGGTTTCAGTCCATATTCGGCTGGCCCAAGGCTGAGTGGAACAGGGCAGAGAGCATCCAGTTCGTGGTGGCGGAACAGCAACAATTGAGACAGAGGCAACAGAACAACCAGAGTGCAGAGAGCAATAGCCTGAGTCTGTCTCTCTGTCTCTATATTACATTCAGGTTCCCTGCCTCAGCCTATCCACCTTAGGCCACACCAATAATCCCAGCCGTACTCAGACCGATAACCCCATCAGTACTAAAACACATAATCCTAGTGGATCAAGAGTCAAGTAATCCCAGCAGTACTCAGACCCGTAGTCCCATCAGTACTAAAACACATAATCCCAGAGGATCATGACTCAAGTCTCAAACTCTAGAAGTCCCCACCCCATGATTGCATGAGGCTTTGGGGGGACAACTAGATATAAGCCATAACACCATGGCAGGGTTCCCCGGAGAGAAGGTGGGAGTGTGCAGGTGCCTGACTTCTGCCACAGGCCCCCCTGTGTCTCCTGCGTGTCTCCCTTAGCACTCTTCCGTGTGAGGAGCGACTCCGTGCTCAGCAGTGGGAGGGTGGGACACATGGAGGGAGGACGGTTGCCCTTCCTTGTGCTTTGGCTTCGGGGATCGGTGACGGTCAGGCCCCTCTTCTTGAAGAGCAGCTCTGCCTTCTGTGGGTCTTAGTCAGGACTTTTGGTTAGAAACGACCCACACACTTGATTCCCGCTCGGAGGCAGAACCCAGGGTGAGGCCGTGACTCTGGCGGCGCCTGGAAAGTCCAGGAGAGGGGTTTGGGTCACGGTCAGTCGGTGCTGCTCAGCTTCTGTCCCTATCGCCTGGCTTGCTTCTGGGCTTGGCTTCGGCCCCACGTGGTACACAAGCGCATGTGCTTAGACTTCTGCACCCTTGCAGACGTGGCCGCCCCTTTCCCTACCTCTCCCTTTATGAAGTCTCACAAACAATTGGTCTGGTCCCACTTGCCCCTGGCGATGCTCCCTGGATCCCTGCCCGTCCTGGGCCCCAGGTCGTGGAGTCCGTGACCCAAGGCCCCTGCAGGCCCTCTCGGAGGTGGGGCAGTGCAGAACTGATCTGTTGGCATGACACCAGGGTGTCCCAGGCCTGGGGAACCCTACACTAGAAACTCCCAGGCCAAAGGAAGCTCTCCCCACTTGGCGGGTGCACAGGAGAGGCATGCGCAGCCTGGTCCTTAGCTTGGGGGCGTGTCCTTGCTGGCCCTGTTTCCAAGGAGACACGCCCTACAGCCTCCTCCAGAAGTGGGCTCCACGCTGGGCATCTTGTAGGAAAATCTGCTCTCCATGTGTCTCTGGAGTCACCACGCCTGCCCTGTGTATCTTCTCCAGACTTCTGTCCCTCTCTGTCCTTTCCCCGCCCCTCCCATTGACCGTTGACCCCCCTGCCTCCTGCCCGCTGCCCACCCCCTTGGCTCAAGCCCTGCATGGGTGAGTGGCAGCCAAGCTGGGGCAGAGACAGACGAGGCCCCATACCCCAAGTCTGCATTCTCAGGGCGGCTGAGCATAAACCCCAAATGACTGGAGCCCAGAGCCGCAGTACTCATTCAGACCTTGTGCTGGAGCGGGCTCTGTAGGGATGTGGTGCCTGAGCAGGGTGTTGAGGGATGAGTAGGAGTACGGGTGGGGGTCACACTCGGGCAGAGCATGAATGCGGAGAGCTGAGAATTCATCATGGCTGGGAGAGCGCAGAGGTGGTGTTCAAGGGCTGTGGCCTGTCCAGGTCACCTAAGCCATCTTAGCCCGGAAGCACACCTCAGACATATCCTGAAGGCAGTAGGGAGCCACTGAGAGCTCTAAAGGGATGGGGGGATGCCAGACACATCCGTGCGCTTGTCATCCTTCTTTCCCGGTCCCCTCTCTCAGCATTTTACTATGCCAGAGCCCGCTGGCTACCGAGGTACGCGCACAGCCTGACAGCTGACCTGGGGTTCTTGGTGGACCTGGGCACAGCATCAGGTGGGCCTGGGGGCTCCTCCCCACAGTCCTGGACCTCCCCCAGGGGGCGGATGCCAGGCAGGACCGAGTCAGTTCCGTTCTTACTGGAAGCTGGAGGCAAAGCCCTTTCCGGCCCCGCTGGCTGTGCTGTTGTCCCCCAGAAGTTGGCCCGGAAGGGCCCTTGGGCACGGCCGCGTCGCCACAGCGCTGCCCGGCCTGTTCTTCTCGCCTTCCCAGACAATGCAACAATGAGAGAGAACTTGGCAACTTTCTAGGAAGAGATTAGGCGGCGCTCGCCTGGAACCAGGCCCTTTCCCGGTGGAAATGTTCATCCCCAGGAAGAGGCAGGCCAGGCAGGCCCCAGGGCCAAGGGCTGGGGTGGTGGGTGCTCCTTTCCAGGACCCCACCCCCCGTACCCCTTCAGCCCTGGACGCCACTGTGCCCATTATCCTGTCCGTTGGCCAGAACTTTTCCTTTGCATGGGAGCCACTTAGCAACGTCCATGGGGATTCAGCTGTCCCCTGGCAGCCTCTGTCCTATGAGATGGGGCCAGCTACGGGCAGGGGCAGGTTCTGGCCCACCCTGGTTGCGACCTCTCTGGCTCCTCCAGCTGCCTCTCCATCCTCAGCGGGGAGGTTCTGGCCCACCTTGTTTCTGGGGTGGGGTCTCCTGGTGTCTGGAACAGATGCCACGTCATCAGAGGTCAGTGCCAAGGGGAAAGCATGCTTCCGGATTCCCAGCCCAAGGCCTGGGTCCAGAGGCTCCGAGGCACCGGGCTGCAAGCCCCAGAGGCAGGCGGCAAGGGGAGCAGGGTGGGGCCTGAGCTCCAGCCCAGCTCTGCTGAGCCTGGCGGTCTTTATCTGTGAACTGGATCCATGGTGCTCAGTCTCTTGGCTAAGTGGAGGTTAGAGCTGTTCTATGAAAATACTTCGCACTGTGCCTGAGCAAGAGTAGACGTTAAAGAAAACACCACCGTGGTTGTTTCTAAAACTTTATTTGCCTACAGGCTAGAGAAAGCTATCAGGGTTGAAGTATTTTTGAAGTTCTACAGTGGGAATTTTTTTATTTATTTATTTAAGAGAATGGGTAGAAGGATGCTCCACCCACCCACCCACGTATTCATCTGTCCATCTGACCCTCACCATGCCTCCATTCATGTGCCTGTCCACGTAGCTATTGTATCTATCTGTCCATGCACCCATCCATCCAAGCATGCATGCATTTGTCTATCCATCCATCTGTCCTCCCATCCACGCCTCTGTGTACCCATCCATGCCTCCACACATCGTTCTGCAACCCATATATCTGTGTATCCATCCATCCACTCATCCACCAGTCCATCCATCCATCCATCCATCCTTAACCTATGTATGTTCTTCCATGCATCCATCCCTCCAGTCATCCATGACTCAGCAGCCATCCAACCCTTCACTGCATAGTTTCATGGACACAGTACAGTGGTGTGGGAGTCAGACATAATTCGTGACCTCTCAGAGCCACAGCCCGGGAGAGAGACACCAGACAGCTGATGCCAGGCCAGTATGATGTGTTGGATAGGGCATTGTCACCACAGTCATTCTGGACAGGTGGCACCTCAAGTGGGAGCTATAAGGTATATGGGAGGTCGGCAGGCCCTGGAGGTAGGGAAGGCAAGTGTGGGGGCTGGGTGGGGTGAGCAGAAGCATGGGTCGCTGGGGTAGGCTGCAGTGACCGATGCTCTCAGTTGCGCAGGTTCTCACCCCCCAAAGCGTGTCCCTCATGGTCCTGGGGTCCATTATGCCTGGAGGGTCACTTTGGTGTCACAGCCATTGGCATAGGAAGTCATACAGTTGTGTGTCTTAGTTACTTCTTACTCCTTGCTGGGACAAATACCCGACACTCCAAATGAAGGAAGGAAAGGTTTATTTAGCTCACAGTTTTGTGGAGGTTTCAGTTCATACTCTGCTGGCTCCAGAGCTCCTCGGAAGTGGCCTGGCTGTGAAGATCAAGCTCCTCCAAAGACTAGGACTTCTCCAAGGAAATGGAGCAGGGCTGGGCCAGGCAGTAAGCGGACAGGGCAGGGCTGGGCTGGCCTGGGCTGATCCCACAGCCCAGAACTAGCCCAGCCCATCCAGCCAAGCTTCCTCAAGTTGACACAGTGTATCAATTACCACAGTTGTGTGTGCAAGAAAGGGGACTGGTGATGGAGGTGGGGGTTAGGTCAGAAAAAGGTACAGGCCCTCCCCTCAGGATCCCCAGCACACCCCGTGCTGCCCACATGGGGGGTGTATGTGGTGGAGCGAGTACACAGGCAGTGTTCCTGGAGGTAGGAAGGCAGGCTCCGTCCCTCAGCTGGCCTCGGTGTGCCTGGGCTGCCTCCTTTCGCGGGCTCTTGGGAGAGCGCTCCTTGCCAGCTCTGCTTCTAGAGGTGCCTCCTTCCTTGGCACCTGGCTGCGTCTGTGACCTCTGCTTCCGTCCCTAACCGCCCCCCCACCGCCCCAGGACCTCTGACCCCATTGGTCTCCTGCATGATGCAGCTCCTGGATCCTCACCTTAGGGCGAGGACCCCTCAGGAAAGGTTTACACCTCCTGAGCCTCCATTTTCTCACCTGCCCTGAGAAACGCTGCTTTCACAGGCCATCCATCTCACAGAGGCCGAAAGAGCTGTCCGTGCTGTGCTTTGCCCTGTGCCCACACACCCCGAACCCTTGGCTCCTGATGTCTGCACAGCCCAAACCTCTGGCCCCTGCCGGACGCGCACCCCTGAACCCCTCCCTACCCTCTGCCTTCTGTGCACCCGAACCCCTAGCCTCTGCCTTCCATGCACCCTGAACCCCTAACCTCTGCCATCTGCACCCTGAGCCCCTGGCCTCTGCCTTTCGTGTACCCTGAACCCCTAACCTCTGCCATCTGCACCCTGAACCCCTAACCTCTGCCATCTGCACCCTGAGCCCCTAGCCTCTGCCATCTGCACCCTGAGCCCCTGGCCTCTGCCTTTCATGTACCCTGAGCCCCAAGCCCCTGCCACCACTGGTGCAGAGCTGCGGGAAGCAAGCCCCAGCAGGTATGTCCACCACCTGTAGCTTCCCCTGGCCACTTTCTGCTCCAGAGGAACTGATGAGAATCGCAGCAGGACTGCTTTCTGTTCACCCCCCTACCCTCTGCCCAGCTGTGCCAAAGCCCCTGGATCCTCAACCGTGTGCGCAACCAGGGTTGGGGTCCTCACTGCACAAATGAACACTGAGTCAGAGTCGCGTGGGGTCTCAGAGTCAGCCCATGAAAGCATGCCGGGGCTAAACAATGGCTTTGCAAAGCACGCCGCAGGGGGCTGGGAGATAGCTCAGTAGAATAAGTGCTTGCCTGACAAGCATAGGGTCCTAAGTTCAATCTCCAGTACCACAAAAGAGAGAGAGAGCGAGAGCGAGAGCGAGAGAGAGAGAGAGAGAGAGAGAGGTCTCAGTCACTCCTTCTTTGAGGTGAACACAGCAACAGAAGCACCTTGAAGCTGTTGTGGGGTGTCCTGGTCCCTTCTCAATGGGAGACAATACCCAGCACCCATAACTTACAGGGGGGTTTATTGCAGTTCACAGTTTGTAGGGTTTCAGTCCCTAGTCAGCCGGCCCCAAGGCAGGGTGGCACAAGGCAGAAGGCCCTGATTGAGGAGCTGCTCCCTGCAGGGTGGACGGGAAGCAGAGAGAGTGAAAGGAGGAGGAGCCAGGAAGGGAGGTGAACCTTCCAGGCCACGCCCCCCCATGAGCCACTTCCCACCAGATCCCCACTCCAACCACCTTCACCAGCCACGGCTGTGAGCGCTTGAGGCTCTGGGGACGTCTAGATCTCAACCATAACATGTGGACTGTTGAGAGGACGTGGGGTCATGGCTCCTGGTGGAAGAGAGGCCCCTGGGAGCTTCCCACCTCTCACCTCCAGCCTCCAGCTCACAGATCCAGCTGCTTCCTAGACCTCCAACAAGTCAAGGTGCAGCAGGCACAGTCCGAAAGGGTCAGGCCACACCAGCGCCCAGTGCTGGCCACACCTGGGAAACACAGCGTTCAGCGTGTCCCTCGGAAAGGCTCCCTCAGGTCTCAGGGCAGACGCTGTTCCCAAGCAGGCAGGGGGCTTGTGTGCAGTGTGTGGGGTCCCCTGCTGTGCTCCATGTGGTGACCAGACCTTTCCTGGTTCTTGTCATTGCAGGCTGCTAACAGTTACCTTCGTGACCAGTGGTTCCACTCTCTACAATGGAAGGTAAGTCCCGACTCCACGGTGCATTTGCACGGTGCCCTCCTTCCCAACTCTGGCAGAGTGACGCAAGGCCAGCCTGCCACCAGAGGCGGGAGGCAAAGGGGCCTTGCCAGAAGCCTCTGCTCCTTGGTCCCCTGGCATCCGCTGGCACTTCCTGCCCCATGGAAACCCTCGCCCTGTGTGCTGGTGCCTAACACAGAGGCGTCCTGGCTTCTCCTCTGCATCTGGTTCCTGGGCTGACCTCGGCCTCCAGCCCTCCCGGGCAGGGTTTTCTGAGCCCCGGAGTCTGAGTGCCATTCTGTGGCCTGATGTGGGTTGGGGTCACTCTGTGCGTCTTGAGCCTCTCTCCGCACCGGTCCTATCTCCCCAAAGTAATCTAGCACATGGAACAAGCCATGGCCCAGTGTGGCCAGATTGGTGGTGGCTATCATAGCTGTCATCTCACCTAGACCTAGAGCTGGGGCCGCAGGTGGCCTCCTGGGAGGGCAGAGGGCCACTTGGGGCTTCTCTCTACCTCTGTAGGGGCTCTTGCCACAGCAGGACACTGGACAGCAAACCTCCAGAGAGTCTTTCCTGCCTCCCAGGGGGAAACTTTCCCCATCAGCCGTGGGCACCCTCTTTTCACCTATAGCGTCAGATCTTGGAGGCCGAGAAAGTCACCAAGGTGCAGCTGTTCAGGCTGAGCTCCTGCTGTGCGCGGGAGCTGTGGTCGACTCAGCCGCTTCCCATGCTGAAGGCTCTGAGCATTGCCGGCTGGGCGGGTGCTCAGAGCAGTGCGGAGGTGCCACCGAGAGCTCCATTCCCTGTGGAAATGGGTCCCCTCTGCCTGTTTCCCCTGGCACAGGGACCAGCGTCCCAGCACGGGCAGCGTGTGTCAGACCTGCCGGGCCCCTAAGGAGCTGAATGCCAGTGCAGTCAGAAGTGAGGGAGGCCACTGTGCCTCAAGACCATGGAGTCTCCGCCCTCTGGTCCCCGGGGTGTGAAGCTCATTCTGGTTTTCTTAGCCCGGCATGTGTCAGAATGTACTGAGGACACCGCTATGGTGACAGGTGGGGGAAAACTTCTCATTCCAAAGGTGCCAAGAGCGGTACCAGCAGAGAAGGTGGCTGTCCTTAGTGATGGTCCGTGGGGTTCTGCCTTCAGCTGTCACTTGCCGGCACACCTGGGAGGCAGAGCCTGTGACAGCTGTGACTACTGCCCTGGTGTGAGGGAGGAATAGGAGAGGGAACCGCGGGAGGCTTTGGCTAGAAAGGTGATTTAAAAGTGCAAGCGTGGAGTGCTGAGCCAGCGAAGGTTGACTCGGGGTCCACACATGGTATTAAACACACACAGGGCATGGGTGTTTGTGCTCAGCCACAGTGGCATTTGCTTTGTATGTGACTGTTTTAGTTTATCAGTTAACATTTTTTTAAAGCATCCCCTGATGGGCCAGGGATAGAGCTCAGCGGCGTAGCACTTGCCTGGCAAGCTCGGGCCCCGAGGTCCTGCGTCCTCCCCCAAAAGCGTCCACTGTCAAGCGCAGTGGTGCACAGCTGTCATCCCGGCACTCGGGAGGCAGCGGTAAGAAGATCGCTGTGGGCGCAAGGCCGGCCTGGGCCACGTAGTGAGTTCATCTCAGAAATAAAATAAAAGCATGTAGCAGGGCAAAATCGGAGGTGTCAGAGAACAGCTACTTACCTGGTAGCGTGCTGACCCATCTGTGCCCAGGGATGGATGGTGACCTTCGTTCTCACTGTAGAAGCAGGGGCTCGATACTCTGTGTGTGTGTGTGTGTGTGTGTGTGTGTGTGTGTGTGTGTTTTCCCCTTTGACAGCTACCTCCCCCCATAATTTAAGTATGCTGCCACCAGGTGGCAGTGGTGGCCCAGTGCCTGTCCCTTGATGTCCCTGCCTGGGCCCTTGACCACCTGGCATGGTGACTCAGCCCCTCCTTCCTTTTCAAGAGGCAAGGAGGAAGTACTAAGTGTTTTTGGAGGTACTGCCGGCTCACAAGCAGGTCGGGAGACCCAGATTCGGGGTCTGGCTCTGCGGCCTAGTCACCCCGGTCTGGGTGGGTTCCAACCAGCAGGCTTGTTTCCCACCCGACTCCCTTCCTGAGTGTCCTCAGTGGGACGGACCTGGCCAGGTACTTTGTGGCTCGCTGTCATTCAGCAGGCAGTGGACCCAAGCTCAGAGAGGCTGAGCAGCCTGCCCACAGCTGGCAGAGCTGGACTCCAGTCCGCCTCCCAGGGGCTGCCCAGGGAGCAAACCGCGGTCCAGCCAGGCTTCCCTCTGAGATCATGCTGCTCGGCCCTTCTGACTGTGTCACTTGATGTCCCACGGGAGCAGCACCCGTGGACAGGGTGCATCCTGCTGGCCTCTCGCACCTGTGTCCCCTGTTCTATTCTGTTCTGTTCTAGGGGTACAGGCTGGTGTCTCAGGCTCCCCAGCGGGGCAGTATCTCCCCTCAGAGTCTGGAACCTGGTCTTGGGGCTCACAAACCCTCAGCTATTATAGCACAAAGAACTGTCCAGAGCGTGGTGCTACGGGTTAATGGCGGTGTCGGGGAAGAGGGCCTGTACCGGAATCTCTCTGAAAAGGCCGTTAGCAGGGCAGGAAGGAAGAGAGGCTGACACACAGGCTGACCACAGAGTGTCTTGTGATACCGGGCAGAACCTAAAGAAAAAGCCCCTGTGGTGTTTTGCCCATTTGGGCCCCATGCTGTTGGGGTTTTTGTGTTTGTTTTCATTTGTTTTCTTTGAGACAGGGTCTCACTACGTAGTTGAGGCTGGGCTGGAGCTCACTTTTTAGCGCAGTCTAGGGTCCTCCTGCCTCAGCCTCCTGAGTGCTGGGATCAGTGGGTGTGCACCACCACGCACACTCAGCTTCTGGTGCCGTGTTGTGAGGGCCTCGGCCGTGGCTCGGAACTCGGCACCGTCCCTGGCTGCCAGCACCCAGGTGGCTGGGCTCAGCTTCAAGGGTCTCCTTCCCTTCCCAAGTAGATTTTGCTGCCGTACACGTTTGTGGGGGAGGGGTGTGCAAAAAGGACTTGTGGCTTGCCTGGGGTCCTGCCTGTCCCCTGCCTGTCTTCCCAGCAGCTCCTCTTCTCCTGCCTCGGCCAGCATTGGCCCAGAAGTCCGAGAGGGCGGGGATCGCAGGAAGGAGCAGGGCCTCCTGTCCCGGGAAAGGAGCCAGGCGGCCTGGCTGCCGCTCCCCGGGGAGCGCCTGTTTGGCTTGGGTGCCGGGCCCCTGGGATCTCACAAGCGTAAACAGCCGTGTGGCTAACGAGGCTTGCTCTGCCTTGGCTCCCGCTGGGACTGGAGCCCAGCCCTGGGGACCCTGCCTTGCCAAGTGCCTGGGAGGGACACGCCTCCTGTGTGCACCACGTAGAGTCCTGGGCTGGTACTGTGACCCCCCAGCCAGGTTACTGTCCCCCCAGGAAAAGGTGGAGCAGGGCAGAAAATAATGCCATAGGATGGGGAGAGAACTGCAGGGAAGCGTCCTCGCGTGAGTGCTGGCTGGGCTGGGGCGGGGCTGTGCTCTTCAGTTTCCCTCTCTGTAAGCAGAGGTTGATAACAGCAGCTTGCTGACGGGGTTTCCACAGGAGGCCAGAGCAGCACCTTGCAGCCTGCAGGGACTGGCCTGGCCAGGGCCATCATGCTCAGGACAGGAAGGACAGGGTCCCCGGGAGAGAAAAACCTGCAGTCTGACCCTTGGAGTACTGTCCTGCCTGGCTCTGCCGTTTTCCTGGGCTGTGTGTGTGTGTGTGTGTGTGTGTGTGTGTGTGTCCCTGATAGGAGATCTCACCAAGAACTCCTGTCCATGTTCTCCTGCCAGTACCCAGAGCCCTTTCTCCGCTAGACTGAGCCCAGAGCACCGCAGCCACGTGCAGATGGACCGCCCTTTTTACAGACAGGGAAACTGAGGCCAGGAGGCTATGCCACTCTCTGAGGTGACACAGCTATTAAATGGCACAGCTGGCTTTGGTCACAAGTCCTGGGACTCTGGCCACTCGCAGTGCCACTCCTCACCCCTCTCCCACTGCACCTGCTTGCATGGCAAGTTGGCCTTGGTCAGGTAGATTTGCTCGAGAGCTTTACCCCTCCAGGTTCTGGGGATGGCACTGTGAAGACTGTGGCAATTAACCTGTTACCTGCAGGCCCCAGTCCTCAGAGTGCAGGCTGGTTGCCATGTGGTGTCCTGCGCGCCAACGTGGGCAGTCACTCTATGACCACCCCCTTGCCCTGCTCTGCTCCTGGGCTCTGGGCCATCACTGGCATCTGGGACCCCAGAAAACAGGGCCTTTAAAGGGACCACGCACATGGCACACGCACCCCCCCCTTAGCGCCCCCATGCTGTGATAGGCATCATTAACTGATCTCCCCATTACTGTGATCCAGAACTCTCCAGGAGCCCCTGAATGTTGACCCGGTGGGCTGAGACATGAGGGTCCCGCCACACTCCTCCCATGCCTGCTGACTGTCACTGTCTGGCTGTGGCTCTCTGGGTCTCTGCAGAGCTTCCAGGCAGGCCCCCAGGTCCATGCGCCTTCTGCACAGGACAGTACTGTGGGCTCCGAGAAGGAAGGAGGCAGGGGCTGAGGTGGACCCAGCCACAAGACTGCCGCTCCAGTTCCCACAAGCAGGAGCGCCATCCAGATTAATTCCTGGCAGAAAGTCAGAGGGCCTTGTGACCTCTTAAGAGGGGATCAGAGGGACTTGGGGAGCGCTGGGAAGCAGAGGTTTTTCCCGCCTGGCAGGGGGCTTGGCAGGAGGCAGCTGCCCAGCTGAGCCCTGGAGCATAGGTGCGAACAGAACCCAAGGACGGCACCTTGTGGGGCCTGGGCCAAGGTCCCCAGGGAAGGCCATGTCTCCAGGTCTCCTGGCCACAGTGTGGGCTCTCAGTGGGTCACGAGGGGACCCGTAACTAACAACAAGGGGCTCTTCCGGGAATGGAACCAACAAGTGGCAGCGGCTGCACGGCCTTGGGGAACAGAGGCCAGCTCTCCCGGGCTGCCTTTACAGATAAAGCAGATAAGCTATTAGGTGCTTGCTTGCGGACGCCAGCAGCCGTGCGGGGCCTTCCTACAGTGATGGTCACTGGGAGCCCAGAGCCTGGCCAGCCTGTGCCGGGGGAGCAGCCAAGAGTGCAGGGGGCCTGGTGCAAGGCCTCTCAGCTGGCTTTGACCCTGGCTGGTGGCCTCCTGCCCGGGAGGGGCCGTGGCCTGCTGGCTTCTCCCATAGGAATCCTGTACCTAGTCAGGGTGGGTGTGGGCGCCAGGCTGTGTGGGCACACTGTCCTCTTTCCCAGTTAGATCTGAGGGAGAGCCTGCAGGCAGAAGGAGCCTCGAGGTGAATCTGTCATCCACCTGGCCGGGACAGGGGCGCAGCCACCCCAGGGGGCCCTAGCTGTACCTTGCTTTGGAGCACCCCCTTCCACCACGTAGAATAGAGCCATGTAGTCTTGACTCAGTGACCTAGCTTCAGAGGCTGGCGATGGGTCTGTGAGGCTCACCGCACGGCCTGTGGGCTGGGGGTTCATTCCCGGTGCAGCCAAGGCTGGATGGCGGTCTGTTCCATTCTGTGCTCTCAGACCCATCATGGGTGGGTGTGTCGGCGTGGGGCTGTTCCCTCAGGGAGGCCCGAGTATGTGGGAGGGGACACAGTGCCACCTCTCTGTGGCTCTGGCTGGCACTTCTCCAGACTGGCTGTACCAGTTATACCGGTGATGCTGGACCTTTTAGAGACAAAGTGCTCAAACTGCAGTCAGAATCCATGTATTTATCCAAAGTGCCAACCCTGCCATGAACCTGAATTCTGAGGTTTCAGTTTTCAAAAGAAATCTCACACACTTGGCCCGAGTGCCATAGGTTCGCCGCCGTTGAAATTATTCCATGGACCCTACTTTTTATGGAGGAGTATGACAGCCCTAAAACAGGGGACTTCTAAGTTACATTTACTAGGGCTTTGTAAAAATACTGAAAAATGTAAAGAGTGCTAAAAAAGTTCCCACCATATCTTTTGGTTGACTTTTTTAGGGTTATTAAAACTCAAACTATAGTTCACATTGATCAGAATGGGCACAGCTTGCCTGTGGCGTACGAGAAGTGTTGCCTCCTGTATTCCCTGAGGAACCACCACCTGCATTTCCAGTACCCCAGGAAAAACCCCTGGCGTCCCTTTCTGGCCAGCATCCCACCCCACCTGTCATGTATTATGGTTTGTATCTACATGTCCCCCAAAGCCTCTTGCAGCCATGGGGGGGCGCTTTTCCAGAGGTGGCAGGATCTCGTGTGTGTGATGTTGGGATCGAGCCACACCCACCCGACGGTGGGTACCCTGTATGTAATACGGGGAACAGAAAGAGTCCTGTCTGTCATTGCTGCTTTCGCTGTCTTCCTCCACCAAACACTGCTGCCCTCTGCCACGGGCCGCCCCGCCTTGGAGCCAGCTGAGTATGGACTGAAACTTGTACACACTGTGAGCTGAATATACCTTTCCTCCCTTCATACTGGGAGTCGAGTATTTTATCTTTGCAACAAGAAAAGCAGCTAAGACAGTACTAACGTGGTAATTGTAAACAGTATGCGAGGTTAGCCTCCTGCAGCTCTGCTTTCTCCAAAGCAGTGACTGTTGGTGGTCTTGTGGGGCCTCTCAGAAAGTTCTTCGAGTATCTCCTTTTTAAACATAGTGCAGACTTTGTTATCTATGCTCTCACAGGTGTTGGGCTGCTTGGTTGTAGACAGGTGATGTCGCTGGCGATGCAGACAGATCTGCCTGCTTCCTTTGGGC
Organism: Capromys pilorides; assembly: GCA_004027915.1. NCBI lineage: Eukaryota > Metazoa > Chordata > Mammalia > Rodentia > Capromyidae > Capromys > Capromys pilorides. The sequence goes on along the minus strand of PVKN010000044.1, from coordinate 57,150 downwards.
AGTTTCTAGTCTGTGGCTGCCCCTTACCCAGGGAGGATGTGTTCCGAAACCCTTCACCTAGCCTGTAACTGTCGCACAGTGCTTTTTCCGGTGTGCCCAGCAACATGGCCACAGAGGCCTAGAGTTCATCTTTCCTTCCCTAGTTTGTAGCCCAGGGCTTCCTTTAGAGGCATGTTGCTCTTGCCCTTTGAGGTCATTATTAAGTAAGATAAAAGCCATTCGAAGCTGGGCGTGGTGGTACACACTTGTATCTCAGCACTCAGGAGGCTGAGACAGGAGGGTTATGTCAAACTCATGCCCCAACCCAGCCATATAGTTCATGGCCAACCCGAACTACATAGCAGGACCCTGTCTCTAAAAACCAAAAAAGAAAAATAGCTGCTTGAATACAAGCACTTCCATATGACCACAATGGGCCCGGGAGATACTGTTACTAACGCGCCAACAGCATACACAGGGTGGATACTTCCTCACAGCAGGATGACACAGGCTGCTAGAAGCTTCACTCTGCTACTGAGAACAGACAGCATTTAAAGTTTGTGAAAGATTTACTACTGGAATTTTCTGCCGGTTTTTCCATACCCCAGTGACCCTCGGTAACCAAACCACAGGTGAGAGCCGTCTGCTGTGTTCTGTTCAGACAAGATCAAGCTAATTGAGCATTCAGATCTTTCAGGAAAACGCCGTCCCTGGTGCCTGGCCAGTGCGCCTCTCCTTGCATGTTCCTGTCTTGCGTCAGGGGCCCCAGCCTTGTGCCTGGGACCTCCTGTGTGACTGTCTTCCCTAGCCCTCCAGAGCCACACAGCACGGTGGCCCTGCCAGTAGCCAAGAAAGAAGTGGTGTTTGTGGGTTGTTTTCTTTTTTTTTTTTTCTCAACAAGGAAGAGGGGGCCAGAATGTTCGTGTGTCATCCAGCGCACGCGGTGATGGGCTGATGAGTCACCGAGCCGTACAAGGAAATTTTTCACGTAAATGGTTTGTGGGCTAACTGCTTTCTGGCCTGTAAGGCAGAATTTTGTGGGTTTTTTTTTTTTTTTTTTT
>PVKN010000044.1:0-56010 GCA_004027915.1 Capromys pilorides | reverse complement strand
CCCAGCCGAGGCCATTAGAGATGCCCAAGGGGGCACAGCTCCACTCTGCAGGAAAGGGGGGGTGGGTGAGAGACTTGTTGGCCAGGAGCAGTTGGTGCCTTGGGCATGAAGCCCTGGTGGCTGGCGTGTCCCTGCTCCCTGGCCAGCCTCAGCACACTGTGGCGCCCGTCAGCAGTTCTTGAAAAAGTCCTGAGGTGGATAGAGACCCCTCTGGGGCAGAATGCCAAGACAGGGTCCTTGGGAAGACTGGGCTACCTATGACCTCTGGGCTAGGACGGGTGTCAAGGACCTTAAGAAGTATATCCCAGAGGAGTAGACCACAGGAAAGATGACCCTGGGAAGGACAGCGGCAGGGCCCAGGGCCACTCATGGCTGTTGCCTTTGAGGCCCTGTCACCGTCCACAGTGAATTCTCCAGCTGACAGCGGCCTCTTCTTGTCCCAGCATCCTGGCCACTGCAGGCCCAGGGGTTTTGAACCAGTAGCTGAGTGGTTCTCAAAGTGGGCTTCATGGACTGGCAGCTGTCAGGGTCACTCAGAGGACGTGTTAGAGGCGGTCCAGCCACCCCTCCCTCTACCCCACCAGTTCAAGAGACAAGAAATTTGCATCTCTAAACTCCCAGATGGTAGCCGGGGAAATCACTCTTAGGTTTTTAGGGAAGCACTGTTCTCGGTACCAGGAGCACATCCGGGTTTGAAAACCTCTGCAACAGCCTGAACAGAGGGCAGTAAGCGTGTCAATGCCACCTGCTTGCCTTTGACTTCCTCTCCGTGGTCTTGTCCAGACAGACCACGGTGTCCCTGGAAGGTGGCTGCTCCTGTCTCGCACATCCAGGCAGGTTTTAAACCCAGGGTCTGGACACCTTCTGCTCCTGTCAGGCCGTCTTGTTGGGCCCCTCACTGTGAAGATCAAGCACGTGACCAAACGTGTCTGCGGTGTCCCCTCTGTCTATGTGGGTGACAAGCAGCTGGACATTCAGATTCCTAGGGCCCTCACGGTGTCCCATGGGATTCTCAGAGGGTCCTGTCACACCTTAGAAGGCACAGTCCTGGTAAATCCTGTCATTGTGTGGAGACCAACCTGGACGACTGTCCTTCAAAGAAGAGTGGTTATCTCCGTGTTGGCTAGCCCTGGCCAGATTTCCATGCATGGATGTGTACAGAGCTGGCTACGGCTCTTCCTTATCCCTTCTGTTGGCTGTAAGCAGTGCAAGTCAGTTTAGCTGAGGTGCTAATGTGTAGTTTGTTTTGGGTTTTTGTGGGTTTTGTTTGCTTGCTTGGTTGGTTTTGTCCTTTCGAGACAAGGTCTCACTATGCAGCCCAGGCTGGCCTTGAGCTCACTTTGTAGCCCAGGGTGGCCTAGAACTCAACAGTGATCCTCCTGCCTCAGCCTCCCGAGGGCTGCGATTACAGGTGTGCCCCAGCTTGCCCAGCCTGGTGTGTAGTTTTTAAATCGAGGCAACAGTCCTGCAGGAGTCGGGGAGAGTCATGCTCCCCGCCGGGATCCAGCCTTGAGATAAGGGGCTATGGCTTCCCAGGGCTTACAAGATTACACATCAGAGCGGAAGCGCAGACCCCAAGACGTTAGCTACCACCTCCATTGGGCCATGCAGGTTGTTCTTCCTGCATGGCCTCCTCTCTGCATACCACAGAGGTGAACGCAGGCCTCCTCCCCAGCCCAGCTCGCAGCACTTGCCTGCTTTCCACCGTTTTCAGTCACTCTACCTCATGCCACTCTTTTCTTCATGAATGAGTAAAGCCCAGGTTCAGCCTTGGGGAAGGCCTTTGTTCCGGCTAGCCATCACCCTAGCTGGACTTAGGACCTTGGCTCCCCGCAACTATAAGTATACCTTCGTATCCTTCTCCCCACATGTCGCACTGGTAGACTGGAATGAACTCACAAGGATTCCACTGACTTTTCCATGGAATTACTAATATAAACTTCCTGGGCTGCCACAAGGACTGGGAGGGGCTCTGTGTATCTCAGCAGCCGTCCCGCCAAGGAAGGGGCAGAGGTGTGCCTGCGCCTTATCCTGTGTCCACACGTCACGACCTATGCTGAAGAGCGTATTAGAGACCACTGCGGTCTGGCCGCCTCGCAGGGTGCTCACACGTCAAGGCCTCTGCGGTAGCAGCTGGGCCTGGGACCCTGGGACTCGGACCAGAGGAGGCCGCCCAGCCAGGAGCAGAGGCTTCCAAACAAAGCCACACCGGCAAAGGCGTTTGAAGTGCTGCGCGCGCGCGCGGGAGATAAAGTTCCTAGGAAAATAAACAACAAGGCCCCTGCCGAGATGCTACCGTCTGGAGGCTGCACAGTGGAAATCCTTATTTGGGACAGAGAGTTTCCTTTGTCAGAGGAAGCAGACCCCACCACACACACACACCTCTGGTTTGAGGCAGGGCCCAGAGCCCGGGCCACCCGCCCTCAGTGCAGACAGAGCAGCCTCTGCAACGGTATTTGCACGCTGAGCTGATGGCGTGGGTGGCTGTGAATCATGATGTGTGCTCGGAAGGGACTGCCTCAAATGAAGAATTAAGAGGAGGCCCCCACTAGACTGGGGCAAAGAGCACTTTGACCCAGGGCAGCCCTGGTTGGGAGGCGGGACCCGGTCTCTGAGGTCCGTGATCCTAAGCTGGTGGCACCACCAGGAGTGACCTTAGGGAGAAGCACACATGGGCTGAGGTCAGATGGCTGAGCTGCCGTGGGCCTGGGTGAGGGTTTCTGATGGTCATGCCACCTCTGTGGCCACATTTGACAGGCAGTGGGGAGGTTGGTCTGTGTGACTCCTGACAGATGTGGAGAGAAAAGACTGGAAGCACGGGTGTGCATAGGTGTGGCACCACTTTCTAAATGAAGTGGGGACCCCTACCTTCCCTGTGCTCTTGCATGTGATTGCAGAGAATCGCAGAGGAGGACATGAAGTGGCCTGGACCGGGGGCCTGCAGGCTGGCCAGCCCTTGTGTTTTTATGTGTAAGAGGGGCTTGGAACACAGCCCTGCTTTCTGCCACAGCACCCATTGTGTTTACTGTGAGGCCCTTGGGAAGCTGCTTCCAGAGCCCTGCACATGGCCTGCAGCATTAGCATGGGTCGGGAGAAGGGACGAGGGGATAAAGGACAGTGGTGAGGGGGAAGAAGAGCCAGCGTGTTCAGTGTGGCACAGGGTTATGTGCAGGCCGTGTGTGTGTGTGTGTGTGTGTGTGTGTGTGTGTGTATGTGTGTGTGCGCGCGCGCGCACAAAGGGAATCTGTGAAATGATGTCACAGGACAGAATGCCTGTGCTTGCTTGATTTATGTCATTTATTTATTTCTTCTTGAGACAGACTCGTGCTATGTAGTCAGGCTGCACTTCTGGTCTCCCCACTTCAGCCCCCTGGAGTGCTGGGGTTGCAGGAGGCGCCACCGCACTTGGCTGCTCCTGAACTCTATTTTTTTTTACACTCACTTACGTATTTTATTTGGAAATGTTTACACCAGTACAGTGAAACTAAACTTTAGAATAGATATCATTAGTTTAGATATTATCAGTTTATTATAAAAGACATGGAAATTATGTACATGATGAAAGACGGCAGAACCCCAGTGGAATGGGCAGCATCGTGCGGTGCCATTTCAACAGCGATTGGCTTCACTCTACATATTTTCCAAGAACATCACCATCTCTAAATAAGAAATAATCGGCTAGGGAGATAGCTCAGTAGAATAAGTGCTTGCCTGGCAAACATAAGGACCTGAGTTCAATCCCTGATTCCACAAAGAAAAAACAAAACAAAACAAAAAAAATATAAATAAGAAATAATCCTTGTCATCTAGAACTACTTTGGTGCCTCCATGTTCTGGAAGAGGAACTTGATCTCCCACTTTCACACTAGCTGGTTGGATCTCTCCACCCTTTCCCTTAGACCCGGACCCCACAGCTACCACAGTTGCCTACAGCACTTTGCCTTGAGACTTTTTCTGGAAGCATAATGCCTCCTTTGGTGACAGTTTCTGCCACACTCCTTTCAACCAATACTCGGTCAAACAGCGAGAGAAACTTCCAAAATGACTGTCCTGCCCTGGCTCCTACCGCGCAGCTCACTCACTACCACTGCTCCTGGACTCTTTGCTGTCTTCCCTGACACTGTCCTAGGTGCCTCTGATTTCCAAAGAACCCATGTTAAAGTCAGATCACCGACCCGGCCACCGACACACCCCCTGGGTCCCTACAAAGTGAGACCAGGCTCCCAGGCTCTCAGGCCCTCCTGGGCTTCTCAACAGGGTAGGGTCGGAGCTGGGGTTCTGAAGAGCCTGCGGATTCTGCGGAAGATGCAGTGCCGCTGCTGCGTCCCCGTTGCTGAAACCCTTCCGGGTTCTTTCCTCAGCTGCTGTTTAATTAAAATTTCCAATGCATGCAGCAACTGGAGCATTACAGAAGCAGCCCAGCCCTGGCCTTTATCTCCGCAGCCATCTGGGAGAGGGGTGTGTGTGTGTGTGTGTGTGTTGCTGGGGAGTGAGCCCAGGGGTGCTCTACTACAGAGCTTCAACTCCAGACTTTAATTATTATTATTATTATTTTTTTTTTTTTTAAATTTTAGGGAAGGATCTGCAGGGTTTTCAAGGTCTCACTATTAGATGGGACTCACAATGATCCGCCTGTTTACAGCCTCCCAAGAGCTGGGATTACAGGCATGTGCTCAGTCTTAGACTTTAATAATTTTTAAGACAAGACCTCACCAAGTTGCTCAGGTGGGACTTGAACCTGAGATTCTCCTGCAGCCACCTCTCTCCACGCAGGGAAGACAGACACCCAGGAGTCTGCTTCCTTTTTAAGGCTGAGTGACCCTCCATCACTCATGGCGCACTCACCTGTTCACCCTGATGGGCAGGGGTTGCTTCCCCTGCCGGGTGCATGGGGACACCAATGCTGTGAATGTGGCATTCGGACCCCAGTGCCCAGGAAGGACCCACAGCCTGAGTTCCACAGCTCACAGTGCCAGATGATGGCATCAGCCTGGGCTTGGGCCCTGCTGTGGTGCCATGGTTATGCTCTGCGATGGGGCCTGAGGTCGCTGGCGGTGCTGAGCACCAGGGCTTCCTGTGGCCGTCCCTAGCTGCTGTCTTGTGGGTCTCCTGGAGCTGCCATGGTAAACTACTGAGACCAGGGGTCCTCAAGCCATAGGAACTTGTTCTGTCTGGTGCTGAGGCCAGAAGACCAATGCCAGGGTCGGCAGGGCCGTTCTTCCTCTTGGGTCCTGGGGTCTCTGTCTTGTGCACAGGCGCAGTGCTGGGGTGTTTCCTGTCCCCGTGACCTTTTTACACCAGTTTTAGATTTAGGGCCCATCCTAAATCAGTGTGACCTCACCTATTTCCAAATAAGGTCAGAGCCCAATGGTGGCAGTTGGGGCTCGCACACACCTTTGAGGAACCACAACCTAATCCTTGACGACAGCTGTGTCATGCTGGACTGTGGATAGACCGCTCTGCAGCTGCATCTCCTCTGTATTTGGGACAGGATAGGCAGAGGTGGCAGCAAGGCATGGCAGGGGTCCAGGCATAATGGGGTGAGCAGGTCCATCCCACCTTGCATGTCAGAATCTGCAGCTGCCCAGGCCCTGGTGGTTGCTGCCCAGGGGACCAGGATGAAGCATTTGGTGCAGGGCCCTGCTGCGGCAAAGCTGTAGCACCTGTCAGCTGTTCCCTCTGACGATCGGCTCCTCCTAGCCTTTTCTGCCTTTACAAATACCCAGAGTCCCTTCCACACAACCGGCGTGGCTCCAGGCACAGCGCAGAACACTGCACAGACAGCAGAGGCATCGCCCCTGCCCCCGAGGAGCTTGTAGCTCAGTGAGCAAAACAGCACGTACAATTTTTAATGCGTACAGGCAGCATCCGTGGGATGACTGGATTTTCCCAAGGTGCAGCAGGCCTGCAGTGCAGGTAGGATGTGGTACCCTGCTGAGAGACTGACAGCGAAGCCAGTCAACTCCCCACTAGCCAGATTCACGGTTACCCCGGCAACCAGCCAAAGCCAGAGCCAGCAGAGCAGGACACCTCCTCGCACACTGCTGTTTCCTTGACAGCGGTAATGGCTGTGGGGAGGCTACCCCTGGTGGGCACTTAGGGGACTGAGTGTCACAGTCCTGTGCCTCATTTAGGCACATCATCCATCTCCCTGGGAGCCGGTTTCAGGCAGATGCCAACTCCAGCCAGTTTGTAGCTTCTCTGGGCAGCTGAGGAGGAGAGGGAGGATGGGAAGCCGGCAGGCAGTGTCGGCATGGATCAGGCACAGAAAGCACGGGGCTCACCCTGCCCTGTGACGTGAGAGTCGGGCACTCAGGGTGCAAGCCAGCCCTGGGTCCCACTTCTCGCGGGCTCTACCAGCCATGTGACCCCACCCTCCGCCTCAGTTTTGGGATCTGCAGAGTGGGTCTGGTTATAGCACATATCTTACGGGTTGTCAGGTTGTCAGGGTGGGAGCGTTTGTTTATTAGAGAGCTTGGCACGGGACCTGGCTCTCAAGAGGGGAGAGTGTGGCCGCTGGGGTCACTCACACAGCCCCTGGGCCCTGCAGCGGCGCCTCGCAGAGTGGTAGCCATCACCACCATGCTGAGTGGCATTGAGACCGTTTTGTGCCGAGCCCTGCCCTCCAGCCAGGAGGGGCTGCCTGTGGGCTCTGCTTCTTGCCGCGGCTGTCCCTGTGTGCAGCCGTGCACCAGTCAGACCAACAGGTCACAATGAATAACTGTATGGCTGAACTGGGGTCCCCTGAACGACCCGTGAAATGCGGTACTGTCCTCTGGCAGAACTCAGACCGCAGGGCACAGTCTGGTACCAGAGCAGGGTGGTGGACAGAAACACGCTGGCAGAAATCGGTGACCCATAGGCATGGCAGCAAGTTCACCATAGCCAGCAGCAGGAAGGACCGGCACGCCTGGCGGCAGAGCCAAGCAGTTACATTGGACTCCTCCTGCTCACTGGTCTGTCCCACCACAGAGCATCACTTGGCTGCTGAGATGGGCAAAGTGCCAATGTGAGGTGCATTGTGGGTGAACCTGACCACCAGGCACAGGCCAGGCACAAAAGGCCATGTGTCACATGATTCCACTTCTGTCGGTGTCCAGACCAAGAAACTGTGAGACGGGAAGGGGACCGGTGGCTGGGGCTGAGAGGAGGGGCCGGAAGGGCTGTTCCGTGGATACAGTGATTCCTTTGGGCTGTGGCTGCACAGTTCCAAGAATGTGCTGCATGCCATGAACCAAACACATCAGTGGCAATTTTTGTGGTGTGTGGAATTTACCTCAATAGTGTGGAACTGTGTACGTAACAGTGATAGCAAAATCAGGCTTTGGGCCTGGACCCCAGGCAGCCAGGATGGGTTCCTGCTGGTGCACCCCGATATTTCCTGGAGATGGAGGGGCTGAACCTATCAAGGGAAAGATCCCAGAGAAAAGCAAATCGCGCTCAGCCACGTTTCAGAAGACCTGTAGATCAGAAAGGCCCAGTCTAGAACAAAAACAAACAAAATGTATATGTATGGTATTTCTTTAAGGCAAATTCGGGCAGGTACTTTATGGTGAATGTCTTTGAGTTCTTTAAAGCCCCACCAGGCACTTCCTGGAGCCTGCTCTAAGGGTGGGAGGGCTCTTGTCTCTCTGGGCACAGGCAGCCTCCCCCCTAGGAAACTGCCATCAGTGCCCTCAGGGCGACAGTGTGACAGGGATCGAGCTGTGTAGCAGATGTCAGAGAAAAGGTGCTGGAGGTCTCTGCTTGGGGTCTCTGTAGAGTTCTGAAGGGGGCCGGGAGGTTACGTGGGAGCTGTCGTGGGTTGATACTCAAGAGCTAGGGGCGGGGTGGGCTTGGGGTTGTACCTGTGAAGCTGAAGTCAGGATGGAGTCTGCGCTGCTGGAAGGATTTGATGCCGCTGCTTGGGAGAGGCGGCGATGCACCGTGCATGCCAGCGTGTGCGGCCGCAGTGAGCCTGGAGCCCGGGAAGCCAGGGGCCCTCGGCAGCCTACAGGGCTCAGCTGCAGACACGAGTCTCAGATGGCTGCAGCAGGGGGGTGGCTTGGGAAGGCAGGAGCGGGCAGTGGCTATCTCCTGGTGCTGGCAACACGCTCCCTGCATGCAGGCTGGCCCTTGCAGCAACTGGGACACTTGCACTAGTGCAGATGAACCTCCGGGGTGTGGTGACAGAGGAGACCCTAAGCTGTACTGGGGTCTGCACTGCGCTGCCCGGTACAGCTGTGGGAAGTGACGACAATGCTGTCTCTCTGCCTTGTCACAGAGCAGAGCCAGTGTGACCACAGCACTGGGCTTTCCCTTGGGTTACATTCTGATGAGGTTCTATATAAGCAGCCACGTGGGGCCTGGAGCTGTCCAACTGGACAGCTCCGTGCTCGGATCTGAGCTGGAAAGAGGCCACTGAGGCCCGTGCATGTCTGCGGGGTCCTCCTCCCCGCCACAGCTCTGCCGAGCTCGTGTGGCTTGCTCTCCTCCCGCCAGGTGGTAGGGAGCATGCGTGTGAGTGCGCCTGAGCCTCTGAGCTGCAGCAGCCCTGTCCGGAAGAGCTTACGGTACAATCAGAGCCACGCCTCCCCTGGCTGGGGGTCACACTCTTGGCAACAGCTTGTGACCTGTGCAAGAGCGGCAGGCTCGGCTTTCTGAGGCCTGAGAGCCCCAGTGTCTGTGCCTGTCTCTGCCGCGGGAGCAGTTACCAGAGAGATGGCGGGTATCACCCAGGTAACCTCCCTTCCCTGACACACACAGAGGGCGAGGGCAGCAGTGGAGTGACTGGCTCTGCCAGACAGAAGCAGGAGACGCTGCCTGCTGGCTCTGTTTGCTGCTGGGCAGCGGGGCTGAGGTGCGGGTGCTGGAGCCCTCCGAGTCCCGCCTGCTGGATCCTCACTGCCTGGACCGGTAGGTGGGAATCACTAGTGTTGTTGTACAGGCAGGAACCGGGCTGTTTTGTATGTAGTGTTTCAGAGATGCGCTCTAAGCCTTGGCCAGCCTTTCTTCCTTTGCTGCTTTGTAGCTGGAGAAACTAAGATGCCAGTAATCGCCTGTGGGTTCTGCTTTGCTTGCTCTAAGTATCCTCGGTACCTGCACAGTTCTTGGCACATGGGGGTAGACAGTTTCAAGTGGTCTCTGTTGGATGAGTGGATGGATGAGGGGTGGGTGAATGTATGAACACAGGACGGATGGATGACTGTATGACAGACAGGCAGATGAGTGGAGGGTGGTTTGATGGTTCAGAATTCGGTGAATGGATGGGTGGGTGGATGGATGAAATAGAGCTTGGAACTGGGCTAACGTCTGCTTATTGCCAAACCTGTCCTCTTAACCACAGCCATCCTCCCTTTGGCTGTGTGTGATGCACTTTTACCTCCCTAGGGTGTCTTTTTTATTTTCCCCCTAAGATAGCTTTCGTGAGGTACAATTTGCATGCCACAAAATGCACTGGTTGTAAAAATGCCATTTAATGATTTTAGTAAATTTATAAGAGTCGTGAGGCCATTGCCGCGATCCAGTTTTCAGACATTTCTGCATCCCGGAAGATGCCTTTGAGCTTCTTTGCTGCCCAATTCCTGAGTCACTCCTCAGCCACCCTCGGGGACTGGGCCCTTTTCTCGCTGCAAATTTGCCCTTTCTAGACAGTTCACAGAAAGCCCTGTGCCTCTGGGGCCTGGCTTCTCTCACTTCCCTAAAGGCCCTACAGTTCACACCAAAGTGTGAACAAGTTCCTTGCTTTTCGTCCCTGAAGACTGTGGCTTACCCCACCCTAACCACTGGTCCATTCATTCGTGGACAAAACTGGAGCCGTTTTGTGGACACCCGTGTGCGTGTCCTCGGGCAGAGTGTGCTTCTTTCTCGTGGGCAGATTTCTAAGAACAGAACTGCTGGGCCCTGTGATAAGTATTTAATGTTCAGGAAACTTTCGTTCCCTGCCCTCTGTGCCGGCCCCGCCCCCAGGGCAAGCTGAGACCGCAATGGACAGCAATGGAGACTGGGCATAGTGGCGCATGCCTGCAATCCCAGCTCTTGGGAGGCTGTAAACAGGTGGAGTCCAATCTAGTCGTGAGACCCTGAACAGCCTTTATAGACCCTTCCTTAAAACAAAATTCAGGAAACTGTCCAACTGTCCAACTTTGCACCAGCCTGCTTCCTCTGGCGGTGGAAAGCAGCCCCGTTTCTGCTTCCCCACACCATTGCCAACACTTGGTGGTATCTGGTTTTTGCTTCAAGCCATCCCAGCAGCTGCAAAACACATGGCTTCTCTGTATGGTTTTCACTCACACTTCCCCAGGGACTAATGATGTCCCCATCTTCTGACCTCCTGGACTGGGATTTGACCTTGTGAGCCAGGACTCACTCAGCAAACCTTGTGTATCAAGAGGCTGGAGAGCAAATATTTGGGACTTCGTGAGCCACATTCAACTTCCATTGTATCATCTGCATTGTTTCCTTCTTCAATGCTTTTAAAAACACTGAAGATCATTCCTCGTTTCTTCGTACAAACCCAGGCGGGGATGCTCGGTGTGGTCCTCATAAGCAGTTTCCACCCGGCTTTAATTGAGCTTGCCATAGCACCAGCTGTGGTTCCTGTCCACACAGGGCGAGCCCCTAGGCCACCCACCCCCTGGCAGAGAGGGCTCTGTGGGGAGCAGAAGGCTGGGCTCTGGAGGGAGAGGACTCCAGAGGTGGCTTCTTCCCACCCCTCATGATTCATCCAGCGCCTGGTGAGCTCATCAGAACGCCCAGGATGACACATGCCACTTTGTCACTGGGAGTGGCCAGGCCCCGTTGCCCTGGACAGGCCGCCCTGTGCCCAGCCTTCTGGAGCAGCAGCCTCTGCTGCCCACACCTCAGGCTGGCAGTGTTACAGCCTGCCGCCCCCTGCTGCTCCCAAGCCCTCCTCCACGGGCCCTTGGCCTCTGGTCGTCTGCATCCAGCACTCAGAAGCCATGGATGTGTTCCTGTGCTCTTCCCCCATTTCTATCACTGCCCCCGTCTGGCTCCTTGGCCTCAGAAAGTCACCTGCCCTCCCAGGGCACAGAGGAGACCGACAGCTGCCTCCCAGCACAGCCTTGTCCCTTGGATGCCCGGATTGGGCTCCAGTGTGTAAACATACGCCTGCTCCTAAGACCTCTGTGCTGGGCCCCATCACTCAGAAGTGTAGGAGAGGAAAGGGAATAGGTAGATGCCCTGCCCCCCGCTTCTTGGTGATCAACCCCAAGGCTGAGCTGCCCACCTCTAAGAGTCCCCAGAAAGACCAAACACCCACAGCCCATGGAGGGGGATGGGGCAGCTGCCAGTGTCTTTGTGCTTGATGGTGCCCGTGTATTGACAGTCTCCTCCCCAGTGTTTCTTACAGTCTCGTTGCAAATCGATAACCCATTTGCGCTCCATCTCGTCTCGGGGTCCGCTTCCAGGCGCCCAGCCTCTGCAAGGCCCCAACTTGCAGGGTTCCTGTCAGGCTGCATGGGGCAGCAGTTGTCACAACTCAGCACCTGGCCTGGCATGCCACACGCGTTCACTAAATGCGCGCCCCATACGGCCTTGATGCCCAACCTCCCAAGCAGGAGCTCCAGCCTGCTGTGGTGGCGAAGCGGAGCTGCTGGGGTGCCAAAGCGGAGCTGCTGGGGTCCCTGAGGCTGAGTCACCAAGGAGAAGCGCAGGTGCAGCCGGTGCTGGTGCCTCTGTGTTGCCATAGCGTCCGTGGGGTGCAGGGGACGTCCTCGCAGCCCCTCGCCCCTAGGCTGGGTGTATTTTGCCAAGTGTAAATGAAGGTCCGCAGGAATAGTGTTCACCAAATATTAATGATGGCTATTTCTGGGCTGTGGGATTTTGGAGGCCTTTTTTTAATTTGTCCTCTTCTTTTGTGCTCTGCGGTATGGTTTGAATTTTTATAATGAGCATGCATCATCTACACACACACACAGACACACACACACACACACACACGCACGCCCATATGTACACACACACACACACACACACACACACACACACACATGCACACACGCACATACGCACACACAGAATGAAGTTATTATGCTCTCCAAAGTAAATAACTTGCAGCTGGTCCACAGAGCGGCCCCGGGCCCTCAGACTGCACACGGCCTAGAATCTGTGACGGAAGGCGCAGGTAGGATCACTGGTTTTCTTCGGGGCTGGAGAAGGATGATATTTCTATGATCATTTCATAGCCATTTAAAAACTCAGCAGTTCTCCAGGTACAGAAGGAACCATAGCCTGCAGGGCTCGCAGGAGTGGGCGACTCTCGCCCTGGGAGGTGTCACACTGTGAGATCCGACACTTGTGTTTCACCTGGATGCCCAGGTGCAGCTAATACGGGGATCAAACCCAGCACCTGCGCTCCACCTAAGCAGGCGCTTTAGTCTGCTGACCCATCTGGCCAGCCCATTGCACTGTACGTTTCTCATGATGCCTTGGGGTCCACAAATCTGTGGGTCTGGTCTCCCACTCCACCATTCCCTGCCCCACTCCTAGAGGAACAAGGTGGGGAAAGGGCAAAGATTAGCAAGGAGGAGAAAGAGGAAGGCTGAGAAGGCAGAGTGGTAGAAAAGACCTCTGAGGGTGAGGGGAGACTCAGGCCCCTTAGGTGCAGCCCAGGTGGGCAGTGCTGGTGGTGACGGGCATGATTAGGTGAGGGTAAGCCCCAGACACCCATAGGTGGGAAAAGATGGAGAAAAAGGAAACAGGACGTGGCTTGCATCCCCTGGGTTACACATTTCACACCCGAGACATTTTCTGCTGAAATAGACCGAGGTCTGGGGCGCATCCTGCGCTCCAGTTGCTTCTTCCACGTGGGCCTGGCTTCCGCACGTATCTCATCCGGGCACCGACCACAACAGCTGAGATCCGGACAGGCGATGTGCACAGGGCGCCGAGAGGGATTTTCCTGGCTTGTCGGTGGCACAGGGACTTGGGCCGCAGCCGGTGAAGTCCCAAAAGGAGTCTAAAGTCACCCTCCTTGCCGGGTGTGGCTGCGCGCGCCTCTGTTGCCAGCACCTGGGCTACAGGGTGAGACCCTGTCTCAAAAAGTCCAAAATAAAAGCCTGCACCAGCAAGGTGGACCCCTTGTTCCACCACTGCCCCTCACCTCCTGATTGCTCGCTTTGCTGTAGAACACAGCACCCAGACACTTCCTCCTTAGCTCCAGGTCCTAAAACCCCTTCATGATTTTTCCCTCAAAGCACAGCGTTTGGGGGAGCCTGGCGGCTTACACGCACGCCTCCGTGGGACCTGGGCAGTCCGCCTCTGCCTTCGCTCTTCCCTCGCTCAGACTCTGGCTCTGAGGTTGTGACATGTCACCCCAGCTGGCTGCTGGCTCTGTGACACTAAAATTAGGCATTTCTCCGAGGAACAGAACACTTAATGAAAGAGTTCATCCAGCAAGAGACACGGCAGGGCAGGCCGAGGAGGGTGAGACCGGAGGGAGCAAGCGGGAGCCAGTGCTTGGCGCGGACCTCGGCTCCGGCTCCGACAGCCTCTTTCCATGATGTCACACAGGCGGGACTGGCTCAGCCTCAAACCAGAGGCACAGCCCCACCCACACACCCGCACTCAGGCCTCGGTAGCCACACACACACACACACACACACACACACAGACACACACACACACACACACACACGAGTGCGGGTGAGAAGTCTTCCTCTTCGCTGGGGATGCCGAGGCAGCCTGGGCTCTGCCCCTGCCCAACTGGGGTTTGGCTCCTGGGCCCCACCCGAGCTCCATCACAGACCTCACATGACGGGGACCTCTTGGCATCCTTGGAGCAGCGTCTCCGGCTCATCTCACTACTTGGGGGCCGCTTTGGCAGAAGTTGGGATGTGAAAGGAATCTCCCCATTCCCTTCTTAAGGGCGCCGGGACCCCTGTGGGAAACAGCTCTGGGCAGTCTGGAGCCTGGCCACTCCCAGTGACCTCAGCTGGCTGACGTGCCCCCTCCTTCACCGTCCGGGTCCTTCGGGGCTGGGATGGTCCAGGTTGACAGCTTCTCAGGGCCTTTGCACCCCGCCTCCATCAGTTTGCATCATTGGAGCTCTTCAAATCATTGACATGTTTATGTCTCTCTCTTCCTCCTAGAAAAAGATTTACAAATACAAGAAGGTCCTGAGTAACCCAAGCCGCTGGGAAGTAGTCTTGAAAGAGATCCGGACGCTGGTGGACATGGCCCTCACCTCCCCACTGCAGGATGACTCCATCAACCAAGCCCCCCTGGAAATCGTCTCCAAACTGCTGTCCGAGGTGAGGACCACCCCCTGTCCCCGCCTGGCTGGCTCGGCCCCTTCTCCCCTCTAACCAGTGTTCTTTACTGGCTGGGAAGGCAGTGCTGCACAGGGGCCGTTCTGTGTCCCTGTCACCAAAGGAAGCGGGAGACCCTAGTCAGGGCCTAAGGATTGTGCCAAGGTAAAAGAGGAACTGTCCCCTCCCTGAGTCCCCAGATCACACTCAGAATCAAGGTGCCGACTTGGAATTCGCTGGCTGGTCCCTGAGGGGAGGGAGCGGGCCAGCAGAGGCCCGCGGCGTCTCTGCCGTCCTGCGCTTCGGTGGCTAGGACAGGTGGCCTTTGTCAGCGTTCTGCTCCGACCGCCACATGCAGCATGTATGTGGGCTTGCAAGGCCTTCAGAATCAGGAGAGTCCACAGCAAAATGGGAATGTCAGGTTCTCTGAAAACAATCAGAAGAGCAGCTGCAGCCCACAGCTGCCACCAGCCAGCACCCCGCTTTGGCGTCCCCCTTTGCCAGGTGCCCCACACTGAGTATGTCCATTGGCCATTGCCAGGCACAGAGCCTCACCCGGTGGGGAGCGAGCAGGCAGCAGACGGGTGACAGATCAGGGTCCGTCCAGCAGGGTCTGAGGAGAGGCTCTTGGGGAGCACACGGCTTCCTTGGGAAGCACACTGCCCAGGCACAGGACTAGAATTTTCCACAGCCCAGAACTGTGCTCCTTTGTCTCTGCATGGCCACTGAGGTTACGGGGCTTGGTGACCCCTTGTTTAAACCGGCGCTGTTGCCAGGGTGATGCTACTGTTACTGTCCCTGGAGAGTATCTCCCTGCCCCGCGTCCTGGCTCCTTCCTACTGCCCCTTTGCGCGGCCCTCAGCTTCGCACAACTTCCACGTATCCCTGTGCTGCGGGGAGAGGGTGGTTGGCCTGGGAGTCAGTGGGATGGGAGGCGGGAGGGGAGCCTGTCACGTCGCAGGCAGGGGCAGAGGTCCTGTGTGGAAGGGGAACGCTCAGCACTGCGGTCGCGTTCCTAGCCCCAGGTCCACGTACATGGCTCTCACCGAGGCTTCTGCCCAGAGAGGGGAAAGGACTCTCACCTTCCGGTGGGGGTACACCCTGGCCCCACTCACATGCTTCTGGGGCGTGGCCCCGCTCTCTCCACATCACAGGTGAGGACTCTCCGTGGCCACCCCAAGAGTCCCTACAGCTAGAAATCCCACTCAGGGCCTGCTTGGCTCTGTGATCGACAGACCACATCGCCCAGCACCACAGCCCACCCAGCCACGGTGCCACCTTAATTAGGCTCCTGGTCAGGACAGTGGTCAGGACAGCAGGCACCCTCTGTGACCAGCCCCAAACAGTGTCCTTTTCCCATCTCAACTGTGTTCCTGATACCGCCGTTGTCCTGCTCTGTGGGCTGTAAAGCCAAGCTGTCAATGTCTGTGGCCCTCACTGAAGATATAGCTCAGTGGCATAGGACCTGCCTGGCAAGTGCCAGGTTGTGAATTTGATTCCCGGTACTATAAAAAATGAAAAACAAAGTCAGTGGCTCCCTGGGTGCCAGGGAGAGGGGAGAAGACATCTCGGTGACATCACACAGACAGGCCCTGGGAACTGCTAGGTTCTCCCAGTGACCCTGCCGGATAGATGCTGAAGTAGCCAGAGGAGTAAACCATGCCTCCTGGAGGTCCGAGCTTACTCGGTGGACCCTCAGTCCTGTGGGGAGCAGGAACCTCCTGGCAGGAGCTCTGGCTCTGGTACATGGATGCTGTGTCTGCCTGGTACTGCCATGGCATCGGGTGTGTCACTCGACCTCTCTGCTCAGACTTCAGCTGTGAATCAGGCCTGGGTGTCACAGAGTAGAGTCCCAGAGGTCCTGGTACAACAGGACTTGCATGGGGACCTCTGAGTAGGGGTCCTGTTCTTGGTGTCATGAGAGGTATTCTAATTCTATCAGCAACTCAGAAAGAGGGGCCTAGGCTCGGTCCCAGCTCTCTTGCGTAAATTTTCTTTGAGGCCCCTTTCTGAAGTGGCTTCAAGCTTTGCGAAAGCAAACCGAAGCCGGTGGGGTCCCCAGATCACAGGAGTGTGTGGGTACCCGCAGTTCTAAGGAGAAGCCGTCCTTCTACCCACAAAGCAGGGGCATCTCCAGCCCCTGGGCAGCTCCTGAGTGTGTGGAGGGGCCACTCAGCTTGGTTCCCTGGCTGCCCCTGTAAGTGCTCTCCACTGTCTGTCCCTGGCGGGAAGTGGCCCTGGTGAGGAGTAATTGCCCCATCCGTTGTCATCAAAGCTGTCCCAGCAGGGTACATGGCTGCCAGGGAGGCCTGGAATGGGGATCCACCCCAGGTAGTCCGGTGCCTCAGCTCAGGGATTAGAAGAGAAGGCGCTGGAGTCAGGACAGATACAAGGAAGTTGAGTCCCAGCCCACCACTGTCCCCAGCGCCTGGTGGGTGGCTGCAGGGGTAGATAACAGCCCAGCATCAGGGTTGGAGGAGAAGCTGTCGGCGGGAGGCTCATGGGTGCCCAGAACACTGTGAACGTGACAGTCAGTTGGCTGAAGCCGCTCGTATTTAACAGGCTATCGGGGTTCCCTGACCCCCACAAGAGGACACATGGCATTCACATGTGGGAAACAGTCCTCTGTGTCTTCCTGAGCTGTCGGGAGCAGCCAACCCTGTCCTGGGTCATGGCCAGTCCTGGGGACCTGCAGGGCATTGCCACGTTGAGGTCCCCGTGCTGCTTCTCAGACCGCTCCTGCAGTCCTGTCTCGGCCACGGGGACAGTGTTCCCGCCAAGGCCGTTCTGACGAGGAGTCACTTTCCTAGCAGCAGCATCGCCACCCAAACAGACTCATGGAACAGAACCCACCGCACAGCGGGCAGGGAGGAGCGAAACCCGGCTGTGGCTTTTCCCACTGTGTCCTGTTTATTGAGGGTTTCTCCTTTTCTCGGGTCACCCTCTCACAGGGTGGCAGCAAAAAGTACCAGTTATATTAACAGAGATCTCAGATTGGGTTGGGGAGAACCCCTCAAATTTCAGCAAATTTAATCCATTCAACCTTTTTTTTTGGCTGGGGGGAGTCAATTCCTGGAATTTCAATTTAGCAAAAATACCTAGACTCTCTAGTGGGATGCCAGGGCTCCTTAGCAACCTAGTTTAAGAGCCACTGAAAGAATTCACACGTCTGGCTGGAGAGAGAGCCCAGCGGCATTAGCGTGTGCGTGGCAAGTGCAAAGTCCCAAGTTCAATTCCTGGTACCAAAAGGAAAAAAAATAAAAGAATTCACACATCCATCTGAAAAATTCCCTGGCACTGCAGTGAGACTCACAAAGGGGCAGTTTCTTCACCCGTGAGTTAGGAGCCTGCCTCTGGCATCTGGGCAGGGTCTCTCAAGGCCAAATCATCTCTCAGCAGCCTCATAATGGCAATTTCCAGTGTCCTGTCTCCCAGGGAAGAAACCGAGTGTCACTCAGGCGATACCCCTCGAAGGTCCCAGGGTTGTGACACATAGACAAGGAGCTGGGTTCTCCCAGACTCCCCACTTCCCAGCCAGCTGTGGAGGTGATCCAGTCTCTGGAATTAAGAAAAGCAATAATAGCATGCATCCATAATCCCAGCACTCTGGGCATGCCAAGGCCAGAGGGTCCTGGATTTGAATCCCGGTAAAAGACTTAGCCAGACGCTGTCTCAACATTTTAAAAATTTCTAAAGGCCTGGGAATGTAACTCGGTGTAGAGGGCCTGCACTTACCACAAGCACAGTGGAAAAAAGAGCAAAAAATAAAAAATAAAAAAGGGACAGCATAGTCCCAGCCCTGTGGACCCTTAGGATTTGGATGCCCACTTTTCTAAACTTGCTTTCCAACTCCTTTCTCCCCTTACCCCTTAGAACGCCAACCTGACCACCCAGGAGCACGAGAACATCATTGTGGTAAGTCCCTCGAGGTCCTGCTCCGGGCGGGCACGGGTCTCCCTTCCCCCAGTGGGGCACCTTGCTGTCTGGCGCTGCGGTTTCCCCTCCCCGCCCACACTCGGGGCTGCCTGGCCAGTTCCTTCCTGCCCCCCCCCCACCCCCTGCTCTTGACAGGTACTGGCCCACCCTGTTCTAAGGGCCTCTAGGCCATTTTTCTTTACCAGTGGCTCCTACATAACCCACAATCGAAAACAGAGCTTGAGTTCCTCTCCTGCGTGAAGTGCAATGATGTTTTCTGGGGTTTGTCTGTGATGTGCACACCTGGGAAGAACTGTATTCTCTGGAGATTTTAAGCTACAGCATGTGGCCCTTGGTGGGGAGAAGGAAGAAGTGAAATGGCTGTGCACTGGAACTCACAGAGGCCTGAGGCAGATGTAGGCAGACAGATGTGATCGCTGTAAACCAGAGACCCCGTGCAGTGCGGCATGAGAGCATGGACTCAGCTGGGAAAGGAGCCGGAAAGCTTCCCAGAGGCAGTGACTTTAGAGCAGGGTTTTAAAGGATCAATAGGAGTTTGCCAGATGGCAAAAACCCGAGAAAGGCATCCTCAAAAGGGCACAGAGTATGCGAGGGTACGAGATAGAAAGCCACACTGGGTATTCTGGAAGTTTAGCGTTGCTGGAGTGTAAAGCCTAAAAAGCAGGAGTCTGGGAGAGAAAGCTAGAGTTGGAAGGAACTTAGAGCTGTGTGTGCCGAGAGGGACCCTACAACGGGCAGGCCCAGGACCTGCAGCCTGTGACCAGGGCAGTGAGCCCCAGGTCTGTGATTGAAGACACAGATAGGGCAGTGCCACCCTTAGGTGCTGGCACATAGTGGGTCCTCGAGGGGGCTGCTGAATTCCCATGGCCCCCCTGTGCATCCCCTTGCCGAGCCCAGTGCCCAGTTGCCCCCACCCCTGCAGCTGGTGTCAGCTCTCATGGTTGGCTGTGAGCTTGGGTGATGAACCGGGGAGCTTCTGGTCTTCAGCAAAGTGAAGTCACCCCTCTCCTCGTGAGGACTCACTGCTGGGGGCCCCTCAGGCTAGCAAATAAAACCCTCCATGCTCGGGGCCCTGCCTAAGAGCTGTGGCCCTGACACCTGTGCACATCCTCTGGGTACCTTCAGTCTCTAGGTCCCTCCTGGTGACCAGCAGTATGGATGCTTAGGACACGGTGAGAAGGCTGTGTGTTCCATTTCCTGGATGTTTTCAGTTTGATCGGTCGAGTCCCCTGGTGGGCCACCGTGGCCTCAGCTGGGTCCTTCACGCCATAAATGTTCCAGGAGTCCATAAGCACAGTTAGAAGCAAAATGCGGGCCTGCTTGGAGGTGGCCCTGGGAGATAGCCCTGTTGGCTAGCGGTGACAGTCACAGACTGGGTCGTGGGATTGCCTTTTGGGCTTTGTCAGGTCAGCGGCACCTCTAGCCTGACCCATAAGGGTCCAGTAGCTCCCCTTTGGGGTCAGAGGGGTGCCCCATGGACCAGGTTCCCCCCTCCCCAGGACCTTGAGAGGCACTGCTATTGAGAGGCACTGGCCCACCCTGTTCTAAGTGCCTCCCGTCATTTTTATTTAACCAGATGGCTGTTCCAGTCATTTTCAGTCAGTTTAAGCTCCAGGCTTTGGTCTTGTTGTCTGCAAAATGGATGTGGCAGTTCCGAGCGTACTGCCGCTGCGGCTGGGAGGGTTCTCGGAGCCAAGGTGCCCGTGTGCTGCTGAGCAGGGTGCCAGGGTTGTAGGAAGGTTCCACAAAGGGATGGGCTCCTGCATTAGCTATACCGTAAGCTGCATTAACTAAAGCGTAACTATGGCGAAAAGCGCAGAACTCTCAGAGTCTGGTCTCTCCATCTGTACAAAGGGGAACAACTGCACTTGACCTCCTGGGTTTGCCGTGAGGATCAAGCGACACAGTGGCCCGGGGAATTTCAAGCCCACACCTGACAGCTATGCCTGAGTGGTCCCCGACTCCCTGTGCTCATGCCTTATGGCCATTAAGGAAGACCTGCAGCCAGGAGCAGAAGTGCCCGCTGCCATCCCAGTACTCTGGAAGGCCGAGGCAGGAGGGATCACAACTTCAGGCCCAGTCTGAGCTACTTAGCCATTTAGTGAAGGCTTGTCTCTTGATAAGAAGTTTTTAAAAGGGCTGGGGATGTAGCTCAGTGCAAAGGCCCTGAGTTCAAGTTCCAATGCCAGAAAAATAAATGAATAAATGGGGGCAGGCAGCGGCAGTGGGCTGGTGTGCCGGGGACTGCGTGGACCCGGCTGGAGGGCACTGCATCCTGCCTGGCTTCTTTCTCCAGAGGCTGCTTGCAGAGTTCAGTCTTGGGATTGTGCCTGGCTCTGCTGGGCAGGGACCACTGACAGGGCCAGGGCCACCTGAGACCTCCGATTCAGAGTCTTGTCCTTGAGCGCATTTCTCCTTACACACAGTTGTTGCCCCCAGGCAGGTCCTTTTCCCCCCAGTGGTGTGGACAGCACTCAGGAGGACACAGACCCTGGGGCCACAGGCGCGCGCGCTTCAGGTCCTGCCGTGCACCCTTCACATAGCACTGCTGACCCCAGTCTTCCTCTTGCTGGCCTCAGTTGCTCCTCCGAGAAAGGGGCAGTGCTGCCACCCAGCACCCGGCATGGTGCAGGGGTGTCGAGCCATCCCCCATCATCATTGTCACTCTCTGTAAGGATGGTCCCAGGGCTCTGGGGGACAGGAGAGGTGGAACTAGCCTTGGTGTGGCTGGGGGAGTGGGTTTCATTTCTTCCCAAATTGATTTCACATCTGTTGTCATTTTAAAGTGTCCCTTGAGCGTGGTGGCACATGCCTATAATCTTAGCACTGAGGAAGCTGAGGCAGGAGGGTCACTGTGAATTTGAGGCCCCCTGAACTACATACTGAGACTCTGTTTCAAAAAATAATAATTTTTAAGTGTCACCCCTGGCCAGTGTGCACCTTCCAGAACAGGGGAGCCGGGAGCCTGTCCCCAGCCCTGTCCTAAGTGACCTTCAAGCCCCTGATCCGCCTCCAGTGGCTCTAGCTGATGTCTGGTGACACTTCCTTTCTCCCATGTCCCTAGCGAGCAGAACCTTATTTCTGTACAGTTGGGTGGAGAAGGCTTTTAAGAAAGTGGGCTACAGGGGCAGTGAACATCCTGCCTTGGTAGGAAAGGACCTGTGTCTCGGGACAGTCTGGATTGTCACTTGGGGTGGGGGGGTCCCAGCCTGCAGCTGTCAATGTTGGTGACACTGTCGGTTTCCTGCAGTGCCCAGGACAGGCCACCACGGAGGGCCATCGCAGTGGGGCCTGAGGTGCCCAGCTCTCCACGGGTCCCTCTGTGACCCCTGTGGTGACTTCCAGAAGCAGCGAGGGTCACACTACCCAGCAAGTGCCGAAACTAGAGTTTGCCCTCAGGCTGGATGTCATCACTTGGTGTCTTCTGGGGACAGATTCCAGGGCCGCATAGGAACCAAAATCTGAGCGTACTCAGGCCCCTTACGTAAAGCAGGCTATGTGTGTGATATTTACATCCTGTGACATCCTTTTAGTCAGGGGCTGTGAATCTGTGGGGGGCAAGGACCCCTGCCAGCGGGTCATGAAATCCCTAAGTTGAGGGGTGGAGGGCTCTGGTCGGATTCTCAGCAGGAGCCCAGGTTAGAAGACGAGCTTCCTCTGCCCATAGGATGGCAGGAGGCTACTTTCACTGTCCCCTTCTTCAGTGGTCACCCCGGGCCCTGTCCTGTCACTGGCCCGCTGTCCCCTACAGTCCCGCCTGTCCCTGTGACACATGCTCTGGCCCCCCCATGCATGACTGACGGCTGTTCCTTGCTGTCTCTCAGGCGATTGCTCCTCTGCTGGAGAATAACCACCCGCCGCCGGATCTCTGCGAATTCTTCTGCAAGGTACGGGATGCCTCGTGGGCAAAGCGCTGCCCGCCGCCCACCACGGGGTGGCTCTGCCCAGCTCAGGGTCCCAGACGCTGGCAGAGGGCATGTGGGTGCCAACTCTGAGGGCTACACCTACAGACGGGTAGAAGGGCATGGGGGGGGAGCGCAGGGGTCGCAGGGGGCACCAGCCTGTCTTTGAAATGGTTTCTGGCCATCTCGGGAGGCCTTTTGAGCCACTTTCCTGGGTTCTTAACGTCAGGGCTGGGTTATTCTTAGCTGAGGCCCCTCCAGCACCAGCTGGCCCACAGTGGGGGCCCAGCCTCGGGGCTTTCCCTGAACTGGGCAAGCTGGCAGCGGATGCCAGGCCAGCTTGTGGGAGCTGCAGAGCAGGGCATCTGCTCCCTCCAGGGCCTGGGTGCCAGCCCTGCAACCGATTCACTTGGCACTTGCTGGCCACACACAAAGGCGCTGGTTATCCCTCGTTCCCCAGACCCATCTTGGTGGCCTAGGGGCCCGTCTTGCACACAAACCAGTTTGCATTTTACGTAATGATTCGGTGTCCTAGGAAGGACACCCGGGCTGGGGCTGCCGCTGCCTGGCCCCCTCTCTCTCCTGCTGGCTCCCTTCCCTGTCCTGTTCCCTCTCTGGCATTCTATCACATGAATGCCGGCTCCCTACCCCCTCCCTGTCACAGGCTATGCTTTGGGAGATGCAGTGTCAGGAGCTGGGAGCTTGGACAGGGAGACAGGGCTGTGCTGGCCCCTCCAGCCCCGCCTGTCCATTGAAGGCGTCCTCAGCCACACACACACACACACACACACACACACACACGCATACACACACGCACACGCGTGCTCGCCCAAGTGCCCAGGGTGTGTGTCAGGCTCAGACACCCTTCCCCTTCCCAGCACAGGTGTGCACAGCATGTGCCCTCTGGTCTGTGTGGAGAGTGCATGCGAAGCGTGCGTGTGTGCACAAACATCTTGGCTCCTGAGGGCACACACGAGGTACCGTGGCCCACTCAGCATGTCAGGCCCTCCCAGGGTGGAGTCCCATAGCCCAGGGTCACCTTGGCTCCCCTCTCTGATGGTCTGTCTGCTTTAATCCAGATGTGCCCACCCATGCTGTCCTCTCCAGCTATAGTTTCTCCCAGACCTCACGGTTTTCAAACATCTGTTTTTCAACCATGACTATCTGCTGAGAGTTAGCCTTCCCCAGGGCTCCTGGCAGCGTGGTTTGAGAAAGGGTGAACTAGGAGAAACTGACCTGGCGCTTTCTACCTTTGGGGCTCGAGGGGCCACCAGTGGGCCATGAGCTTGGGGCTGCTTCTGCCTTCTGGGGTTGTACCCCAGGAGGGGGCTGGAGTGGGACCAAGCTTGGCCTGGCCTCCTCCGAGTCTCACTCTGGACCTGCCAGGCAGCTGCTGCCAGGCGCCCAAACCTGGGGCCTAGGATCTAAGGAGTGTTTGCTCATCCTGGTCCCCCAGAAGAGCCCTAGATCCCCCACCCCAGGCTCCCAGTCCTCATCAGGGTTTGCCATCTTGGCACCTCCAGGAGCCACATGGCTAGAAGCAAGCCAGGGCCTGCCAGCTGGAACAGCATGGTGCTAGTAAGGAAAAGTGGGCTATGCCCCGAAATGGCCTGCATTTCGCTAAATCATCAACAGAACAGAAGGTTGGAGGACTTCCAGCGGCCTGGCTTCCTAGGCCCATCAGACGAGGCATGCTGAAACTCGAGACTCCACAAGTCTCGCGAGAAGTGCAGGAGCCTGTCAGGACACGCTCCTATCTGCGTCATTTTTATAACTCCAAAAAATGAAGGCGAGGGCAAGCTGTGGTGCCTCGTGGTTTCTACTCAAATGGATTAACACAGAAATCTACACAGAGGTGTTTAGTCATAGTTGCCAGAGCTTGAAAGCCTCCCAGATCCCCCTCAGTAGTTGAGTGAATGAATGAACGAACGAACAAACGAATAAATGAACAAGAAGCCACAGGCGCCTCCACACGGTACATCTGAGCCTATAAATATGAGCCTCTGCGCCTTCAAATATGAGCCTCTCAGGCCATGGAAAAACTGGGAGGAGCCTTAGACGTGTGACCAAGAGAAAGCAAAACTGCTGCACGCCATGAAATTCCAACCATGGCTCTAGCATTCCTAACCCCAAATCCGAAATGTTCCCAGAGCCAAATTTTTAAGTGCTGACATGATATCCTGAGTGTAAAACTGTATACCTGACGAGTCACCGGCGGACACAGGCACGCTGCCAGGGCTGGTAGCGCACACCCGTAACTCCAGCACTCTAGGAGGCTGAGGCAGGAGGATCACAAGCTGGGGCCCAGCCCAGGGAACTTAGTGACTTAAGAAGATCTGTTTCAAAATAAAGAATAAAAGGGCCAAGGATGTAGCTCCGTGCAGAGTTCCATGGTTCAACCGTAGAGCTGATATGACAGAAAATTTGCTGTGTTTTAAGAAACATAGGGGCTGGGAAGATAGCTCCATGGCATAAGTACCTGCCTAGCAAGTGCAAGGTCGTGAGTTTGAACCCCAGTCCTGCAAAAAAAAAAAAAAAAAGAAAAACTGGGGTTCTGCCCTCTCAGGTCCTCTGGGTCTCCCCACTCCCGGGCTGCTCTTCTGTCTTTGCCTACGCGGCCACATTGCAGGCACACCTTTCATTGGGGCCAGTGAGATGGCTCAGCGGTCTAAATTGCCTGCTTAGGCAACCACAGGGACCCTGGTTCAATCCCCAGCACCACATGCTGCACCAGCCCCGCCCCCAGGGCAGGCTGAGCCGGCCATAACATAAATAAAATAAAAAGATTTAACAACCTTATTTTTAAAAAAAGCCCCTCACCATTAAAAAAAGAAAAGAAAAAAAAAAAAAAAACATACACACATTAAAATAGTATATGGGGCCCAGGGAGATAGCTCAGTAGAATAAGCACTTGCCTGGCAAGGACAGGGTCCTGAGTTCAATCCCCAGTACTAAGAAAGAAAGAAAGAAAGAAAGAAAGAAAGAAAGAAAGAAAGAAAGAAAGAAAGAAAGAAAGAGACAATTCCTGCAGGCTGTGTGTAAAAGCATATGAAGCATAAATGCTTAGACTAAGTCCCCTTGTGTGCAAACATTCCAAAAGCCAAAAATACTCAAAACGCTGGGGTCCTTTGCGTTCCTTATGCAGGCTATGAGACCCGGATGTGTTGTGTTGGCAAAAGTGGGACTGTAGCACCAGCATGGGGTCAGAGGCTGGAGCTTGGGAAGGGCGGGTGCCACAGAGCACCTGTGCGGTGTGCCACCCTGTGGTAGGGACATGTCCTTGTCACTGGTGCAGACCCACGGAATGGGCATCACCAAGGTAACTCAGGCAAGCCGTGGGCCACGGGTGACAGCCACCCCAGTACACCTTTGCCCCTGTCACGAATGGGGCTGCTATGTGGTTTTGGGGACAGAGTGCACACAAGACACCTCTCCATCTTCCTCTCAGTTCTGCTGTGAACCTGAAACTGCTCTTAAAATATAAAGCCCAGGTTAAAATAAGCTCTGCAGCCACACAGCAAGGGCTGCGGGCCGCCCGGCGGGCGTGCGTCGTCAGCCTGCCAGAAGCGGTGGGCCGCGGGCGGGACGCGGATGCTCGCACTGACCGAGCCCTCTGCCCACAGCACTGCAGGGAGCGGCCCCGGTCCATGGTGGTCATCGAGGTGTTCACACCCGTGGTCCAGAGAATCCTCAAGCATAACATGGTGAGTGCCTGCGTCCACTTCCCATGTGCACCCCGGCCTTTTGGTTTCCTGCGGATCTGGGGACAGGGTTGGGCCCAGCGGATTCCGGATGAGGAGCTGAGCCTTTGCGCAGCCTGCATCTCCGTGGCTGTATTTTTTTCCATTAAGGTGACCAGAATGATCTTCTCACCATAGTAAGAATAATGAAACGCTGCGGCCAGGGGAAGACAGGTGTTTCTAGCAGTGTGCTGCGTCCTCCAGGTCCTGGGGATGGCTGTGTGCAGGGCCTTCTTCCAAAGGGCCCGGGTGGGAGGGAGAAGGGCAGCCTCAGGGGGCACAGTGGTGCACCTCTGTAATCCCAGCACTCGTAGGCTGAGGAGGTTTGAGCGCACCCTGGGCAATTTAGCAATATGATAAGACTCAAACAAAAAAAAAAAAAAAAAATTCCCAAGGGTACAAAGATATAACTCAGGGCAAAGGCCTTGACTTCAATCCCAGAACTGAAAACATCAACAACAAAAAATTGCTTTCCTGGTAGAGAAACTTGGCAGACATGACCCCAGCCGGCGATGCCAACAGGGATGAGTCGTGTTCACAGAGTAGGCCTCAGTAGGAGTTGAGAAAGTGGCGCTTTGCCCTGCGGGGTCTCCCTGGGGGTCTCACAGTGAGCGAGTCATCACCCAGAGCCCAGTTGAGGGAAGGTCTACAAAACCTCTCCAGAACTGACCCAGCTGTCAAATGCAAAGGAAGTCTGAGGAATGGAAGCAGCCCAAGGTGGGGACAGGACAGCCAGAGCTCATGACATAAGCCCCTCAATTCTGTCCCCAAACAGGGAGGGGCACAGGGAACGCAGTGGAGGTCTCAATAAAGGACGGTGTTAATTTGTTTTTATCAATAGAGATGCAGACAGAATTCAGTTGCCCTGTCACCCGGCTGGCCCTTCGGTTTCATCCTATTACTCCAGTGACAGCAGCAAATGCTATTTTCTCCATACTGCATGTGGGGAACCAAGCTTAATTAGTCAGGTCCAATGCCTGGCCCCAGGGCCCAGGTCAGTACAGGCAGTCTTCAGGCAGAGTGCAGGCAGCGCAGTGAGTGTGTGATGTCATCAGCCCTGCGACAGTGCACACCTTGGAGGAGTCTGGGGCCCAGAATGAGGGTCTGAGGAGCAGCTGGAAGCAGACACCTGAGGCCAGACTCCTCTGCCCTCTTTGCTCCAAGCTTGCAGCCCCTCCCTCCCACATCCATGGCAGACATCACTAATCGATGGCCGCGCTCTTCCTGCGGATTTAGAGACAGCTTTTCTTGCCTGTGCAGCATTCTAGGCAGCCACTGCCCAGTGACTCATGCGGGTCCTGGAATGAGTCCTTTGGACTATTCTCTGCCCTGAGCACGATCCCAAGCTGTAATGGAATTGTTGCTTATCGCGGAGATCCTCTTGTATTTAGGATAAGTGTGTTTGTGTTCTGGATGCAAGACAGGGACAGTCTGTGTAGTTCTTTCTCTAGGACAGCAGGAAACCTCCCCTGGAGGTGGGAGGGGTTCTGCCATAACTGCTGTGCCAGAATAAGGGAGGAAAGAACTTCCACCTAACCACTTCCAGGTCCCCCAGGGTGTGGTGGGCATGGATATCAGGTCCTTTGAAAGTCCAGGGCAAAGGTTCAAGATTCCTCTTGCAGAGCAGGACTTTAACCAACCAGAGAGAGAGAGCCACACACAGAGGGCCAGGGCAGGGCCTGCTCGGACGAGCCCCTCCTGCATGCTCTGTGTAGTCAGGAGCTGTTTCCTAAGGGCTCCCTGGGAACATCTGACATCAGAGAGAAACAGGCAGTGTCCCATGGCTCCCAGGCCTCAGCTGTAGCTTGTCCCTCGAGTTCAGTGACTTTCGCAGCTGTCAGGAGTCAGACAGCTCCAAGGCAGACCCAGAGTTGACAGCTGTGGTCTGGGCTCAGCTGAGGCCTACACCCTTCAGGGGTCCTGGAGTGGGGGTGCCGGATGGCTGTGAATGTCTGATCCTCCCACCTCAGCTTCCTGGGGTGCTGGGATTACAGTGTGGGCCACTACACTGGGCTGGGCTTGCGGTGCTAGGAATCAGGCCTGGGACCCGGCCTGGGTTAGGCAGGAGCGCCCCACGGAGCTGCACCCTGCCCTGGCTGCCTCGTCACTGGATCTCACAGAGGCGGGAACAGGATGAGCTGGAGACACCAGGCGCCCTCCACTGTCTTGCTAGCGAACCCCGACATCTTTCCAGCGGGTCTGGCAGGCTGTGTCCTGCCTCACCCTTCCTGACTGCCCTGCCCAGCACCTCCCCGCTGATCTGGACCTTAGGAGGGGATGGGGGGCGGCTCTCTGTCTCCAAGGATCTGAGTCCCGGCAGAGGCCCCACCCACTCTGTTTCCCGCCCTGCTGGTGGCTCTAGGAGAACCAAAGTCTCCAGTCTTATTGTCACTAAGCTGGAGGAGGGCGTCTTTTTGACCTGGGCAGTGCCCATGGGTGAAGATTGCGAGCAGCCCCTCCTCCCCCTGCAGATGGCACTGTCACCTGCCACTGTCTCCCCCATGCCCTCGTGTGCCCAGAGCACACGCTGCCCTCACCAGGCTGTCATCACATGCATACGTCCTCCACGCCATCTCTCACGCCTCCACCCACGCTCCTAGGTGCAGCCTTTACTGATCTTCTCTGTCCTCCTGTGTCCCGTGTACCTTTTTGTTTTATTCTTTTGATACAAAGCCTCACTGTATGGTTCAGGCTGGCCGTGAACTCACCACATACCCCAGGCTGGCCTCAAACTTACTTGAGAGGCTCCTGCCTCAGCCTCCTGAGTGCTGGGATTACTGGCATGCACTACCCACCTTGTGTAACAGTGGAGGTGGCTTTTTCTCCAGCCTAAACCACACATTCATAAGCACTCCCAGTTTAGTCCTGGAGCCCAGAGGGGCTGGGATTTTCTAGCCAGGGGCCAGCCCCAGGGAGCTGAGGCAGATCTCCCTTCCCCTCTAGAGGGGCCTGGCTTGGGGGCCAACTCTTCACCTATCAGAAGGAAGGGCGTGGCGGCTTGGAAACTTGGGGAGCTGGGTGGGTCCAGCTCTTTCTTGGCCTCTTCTGTGCCCCACAAGTGGAGTTCCGCCTTGGAGACCAGCTGAGAGAGGCCCAGCTTCCAGGGCTCTTGGGCCCTGAGGGGCTCTGAGGTGATGCCTGGGAGGAGCCTAAGTGTGACCTCGTTGCTTGACTTCAGGGGCATGGTGGGGCAGCAGCAGGGCTGTGATGGTGAGACGTGCAGCCCGGTTGCTGTCGTCCCCACTGCCGCACTCCCCCCACTCTGTCCTCAACCCCCTCCCTCCACCCCCCACAGGACTTCGGGAAGTGCCCGAGGCTGAGGCTGTTCACCCAGGAGTACATTCTCGCCTTGAATGAGCTCAATGCGGGCATGGAGGTGGTGAAGAAGTTCATTCAGAGGTGGGTCTCGCGGGTTCCTTGTCCCCCTACACCTGAGCCACCTGCTCTGTGACACGCAATGAGGCCCCGCCCCCTCTACATACTACACTGGCTCCTCCCACTGGGTGGGGCCCAGGGTGAACCCCTTGCTTGCTCTGCGCCTTTGAGCCAGTCACTGTGCCTCTCTGACCTGCTTCCTGGGATACGGGCCAGGAAGCTGCAGCTGGACAAGATGCTGAGGGAGGAAGCCTCGCTCCCCAGTGCAGCCTGCTGGGACTCCAGAAAGGGTGGTGGTCCTGAGTAACATCAGCATCTCCTCAGTCCCTGAAACCTGTGCTGTGGCCACTGGGTGTTGGGGAAGGGGTCCACACCGTTGGCCCCCAGCACTGACTTCAGGACTCACGCATCGTCCTCCCAAGCTGGGCCAAGAAGCAGCCAGAGACTCTTGTTCCTCCTCCCTTCTAGGGTTTGGGACTTGTTAGCGCTGCTTTTTTATCTTTTAATCGTTGGCCTGTGCCTCAGTTTCCCCATCTATAAAATGAGGCTCCTGGTCCCCGCTTTACCCAGTTAGTTTGAGAATCCTGTGAGATGCTAAGCATGGTGCGGGAGGGGTGTACAGGTTCACTGTCTTTGGTGATAAACTCTTCTTGCTTTTTAAGAAAGCTTAAGTCACCTGGTCAGACCAGTTGTGTGGATTTCTGAAAAGACACCGCTGCCCACGTAACAGGTGCCTCGGGTCTGGAGTCCGTGGATGCATTTCTATAGCCCTAGTGACTTCAGGGTCTCTAGGCTTGGTTTGTGACCATTTGTCAGGCTGTCTTAGTGACAGCAGCAACAGTGAAGGTTCCCCAGAAAGGTTTCAGGTGTCATTCCCGAGCCCAGAACAGCCAGTTCCATGAATAGGAGACTGCAACAGATGACCATAGCGGGCACAGTGAGGACTCCGTGACTACCCCAGTCCCCGTGCTAAGAGGAGCTTAGATGACCATAATAAACAGCATCTTGAATAATTACTCCAGGAAACCCACCCCCACCCCCCAGGCAGCCAGCCAGTGCGTGCTGAAGTTTTCCAGGAACTGGAACACTCTTCACTGTCACCACTGAAGAAGACACTAATTCCTTGTGTTATGGGCCGGGACACTGCTTAGCTGGGTTCCTAACAGTGCTTTGGATCTGGAGTCCCTGGCCTGCAGCTGGGCCCTCTGCCACCTGCACTGGGGCAGCCCAGAGCCACAGCTCAGTGGCACCAGGCCCCCGAAGCTCCCCAGGCCCCCTGAGCTGTGCCGGCAAAGGTGGGTGCCTCCGTGTGCAGCCTCTCACCCACCTTCTGCTCTTTTCCAGCATGCACGGCCCCACCGGGCACTGCCCCCACCCTCGGGTCCTGCCCAACCTGGTGGCCGTGTGCCTGGCTGCCATCTACTCCTGCTACGAAGAGTTCATCAACAGGTCAGTCGCTGCCACTGCTCGGAGTGCACAGACGGGAACGCGTTGGCAAGAGCGGGCAGGCTGGGGAGGTGGAGCAGCTGCTGTCGGTGCCCTGTCGGGGACACTGCAGACAGAGCGGGCTGCAAGTCGGCTTCGTGGTGCCTGGGCTTTGGGAACGGGCGTGGTAGCTGGAGATGTGTGTGAGCGTGTGAGAGGCAGGCTGTGCATCTCCAGGCAATGAGCTGAGAGTGTGCGGTTGTCGGACAGGTGCGGCGCAGGTGCGCCTGTGGAGTGTGCACATATGTGCATTTGTGTGTGTTGTATGTGCAGGCAACAGGGCTGGCCTTGGGGTGCAGAACTCAGTGGGTGGTCTGACACCTGCTCTCGCAGTGGGGGTAGTGGCTGTAGAAAAAGGGAAGAGGATGCCTGGCCCCGCCCCCTGGCACTCTGATTTAATTGGACGGCGCTAGCATCTTTCGAACCTTCATCTCTGTGTTTCTTTGCACTCCCATGGCCACAGGTGAGAGCTCCCATTCTAGTGGGAGATCAGGAGGGTGTATTCACCAGCTTCTCAGCTGTGACAGAATGCCCCACAGCAGCCCGTTTAAAGGGGGAAATATGTATTTTGGTTCACAGTTTCAAAGGTGCAGTCCCTGGTCCCTTGGGCTACAGTGAGACAGGATGTCCGGGTGGTGACCGGGTGGTAGAACAGAACTATAGACAGCGAGCGTGGATGCTGTGCTGAGGGTTGTGCTCCTCTTTCCTGTTATGCCTCTGAGGCCCCACCCCATTGGATGGTGCTGCCAACATCCAGGGCAGGCTTCCTTGCCTAGTTTGCTGTCCCACGTGCCAGTCATCTCTGGAAACACCACAGACACCCCCAGAAGCATGCTTTATTGATTTCCTAGGTGGTTCCCAATCCAATCCAATTGATTCTCAAAATTAACCATCCTAAAAGGGTCCTTTAGGAAGGAGGGGACTGATACCTCCTGCTGTGATCCAGACAGAGGGAACTGTGACTGTGAGAAAGGAATGGGGTTGCCAGTGCTCACGGTCCTTTCCCACCCGAGGGTCTTGCGTGTCTACCTCAGAACCCCCCGGACTGCTGCTTTCGCAGGCAGGCTCCTGGGCTATGGCCCTGGGAACCTGCATCCTTCAGCTCTGCAGCTGATTCTCCCATGCCAAGGGGGGAGGCACAGCAGAAATTGGTGTGAACGCCTTGAGTTCAGGGCTGGGCTGCTTCCGTTCAGAGTTTCTGTTCTGAGAACATTCCGGGTTCACGATGGGTTTGGAGCTGGGGAAGGCCCAGCTGCGATTTCAGTTCCTGGCTCCTTGGGCAGCTGCTGGGTGGAGGATGGGCAGGTGAGCATGGCCATCGGGGGAGGATACCTAGGCCCATGCCTGGGACCCAGCTGATGCTGCCAGTCCCTCCAGGCCATCACCCTGGCAGCCCGATGCTGCCAAGATGTTTCCTGGACTCAGCTGCTCCATGCCCATTGGTCAGTTCCTCCTGATAGAGTCGTGCTGTCCTGCGGGCTGTCCGCAGAGCCCTGGTGGGCACACGATGTACTCACAGGCAGCAGCGCAGACAGCTTGACCCAGGTTAGCCTGGCTCTCTGGAAAATCACCGATCAGAGCCAAACAGCCTTGAAAATCCACTCCTAAATCCCAGCAAAGGCAAACAGCGGGAAATGGAGTGTGGAGCATTCAGGAGCAAATTAAATCTGAACCAAAAGAGAGATTCAGGTCGCCCTGCCCCCTATGGACCACACGCAGTTTTTCATCAACCATAAAATGCTTGGATGTTGGCCAGCGGGTTGTGTCCCACCCCCGCCCCGGCAAATTTTTCAAGCATATTTATTAAACATCCTTGGTGGGCTCTGCTTGGCCCTGGCCCATGGCAAAGACAAGATAAATTCAGGCCCTGCTGCGCGTCGGGGCCAAGTTCTGCACACTGACCCGGAGCTGCTGTGCACGAGCCCCAGGCCGGCATGGGGCGCAGGATTCCCATGGGCTGCGTATGGGGGATGGTCATGGACCAGCAGCTGTTTCTAATCACACCGTGATCCCCAGAGTCATGAGGGGCAGAGAGTGGACCTCAATCTGGCAGCACACATGGGGAACCTTGGTCATTACTCGTGCCCGGGCTGCATCTCGCTCAGTGAACTTGTCCAGCCAAGGGTGCAGAGCCGTACATTAGCTCAGGGGTGGGAAAGGTGCTGGTGTTGGAAGAAGTCCAGGGAGACTTCCTTAAGGAAGGGACCTGTACAGGGCTCTGGGGGATCTTGCAAGACACCCTCGCGGGGCGTAGCCTGCGCTTGCAGTCAGAGTTCTGGTTTCAGATCCCTACTCCAGACCTATGAATGAGCCACATGACCGGGGCCAGTCTCTTAGGCCCAGGAAGCATCTCCTGCCCCAGATGGTGGCTGGAGGCTATCCCTGGAAACACTGCTGACTCTCCCTGCCCAACGGGACGGCCTCCCCGGAGCCCACTCGGAGAGAGGAGGGTCTTGGACCAGGGCAAGGCTCAGACAGGTCCTGCAGGAAAGAGGCCTCGTGTCATGATTTTCCAAACATGACGTTAATGATGTGACGTTAATGATGTCCCAGAGCTCTTTCCTCTGTTGATACCTAGTGACACCCAGGCATACGCTGTAGATACTGTTGTGCTGAGGTCCTCTGGAGGGGTGGGGTGAAGGAGGGCTCCGCGGGCTGCAGGAGGACCCAGATGGGCATTGTTGTTTGGGAGCTTTGGGTAGGGTCCCAGGGGAGGGTGGGCGTGCGTCATCTGGCTGGCTGGGAGGCACTGTGGAAGTGAGGGGACAGCCAGATGCAGAGGCACATGTAGGGGTGCAGGGAGACCCGGATGAGGCCAGGGAGGCACCGGGCAGCAGTGGATCCGGCCTCTTCCATTCTGCAGATGTGTCCTGAGCCCCTGCTCCATGCTGCAGGGACCCTTGGCCCCGGCGCTGCCCATCCCTCTTGCAACACCTTTCTTCCCTCTAGAACAGGGATCCCAGAGTGACACCTGGTCTCCATCGTTGTGGGATAGGGGAGGACTGGGGGAGGTTTAGGCACCCTGGTCCCCCTGTGCCATGAGCTGTGACTTAGTGGCCCTTCTCACACTCCTCCTCCCCTCCTTCCCCAGCCGTGACAACTCCCCGAGCCTGAAGGAGATCCGGAACGGCTGCCAGCAGCCTTGCGACCGGAAGCCCACCTTACCTCTGCGCCTTCTGCACCCCAGCCCAGACCTGGTGTCTCAGGAAGCCACGCTGTCCGAGGCACGGCTCAAGTCGGTGGTCGTGGCCTCCAGCGAGATCCATGTGGAGGTGGAGCGCACCAGCACTGCCAAGCCGGCACTGACGGCCAGCACGGGCAACGACAGTGAGCCCAACCTCATCGACTGCCTCATGGTCAGCCCGGCCTGCAGCACCATGAGCATCGAGCTGGGCCCACAGGCCGACCGCACGCTCGGCTGCTACGTGGAGATCCTGAAGCTGCTGTGAGTGCCCCGCACGACATGGGCAGGGACCGCGTGTGGGCAGGCGGGCAGCTCTGGGTGTGGCTGGGCAGGATGCATACGTGCAGCAGGAGTTCATGCCCGTGTGCATGTACAGGGGTTGTACGCCAGCCACCAGGAACATGTGTCCTGTGAGTGTGCAGAAGGGCTCAAAGGGAGTGTGCATGGTTATGTACATGTGCACTGAGGGCCTTGAGTGTGTCTATGCATCTGCTGGGATGTCAGATACCTGTGAGTTTCTACACATTCTACTGTATGCGTGTTTTTGTTTTGAGTTTGCAATGACTGTGTCTCTATGTGGCTGTGGTGGGTGTGTGGATTTTTCTGTAGCGGATAATGTGTCTGTTTTTACTGCTGTCTAAGTAAGTGCTCAGATGTGTGTGTCTAGGCATTCAAACTGGCTCGTGCATGAGCGTGTGTGTGTCTGCATGACCATTTGCACATGAGTTGAATATGGGTGTGTGTGTGTGTATATGTGTGTGTGTGAGAACCAGTGTATGACTGAACTTGTCTGAGCCATGCGCCCTGTGTGCTTGTGTGACACTGGGTGTGTGGAGTGCGTCTGTGTAGAGATGCCAGTGTCTGCATGGATGGCCAGTCCCCTGCCCGGTGACGCTGGAGTTCTGCTGCGGGTGGGTGTGGCTGTGTTCACCTTTGCCCCTTGGCGGGGTGCCTGTCCGCACAGGCACCGTGCACACTCGATCTGTGTGCACACAGGAGCCCTGCCACGTGGGGCTGAGGCCCAGGGCACCTTTGGCCGGGGACGCTCCATGCAGGTGTGCTGTGCAGGTGGTGTCCTGTGGGAGGGGATGCAGTCCCTCTGCCCTGGGTCGTGCCCCTTCAAAGATGGGGACCCCCCACTGTGCCACTCTGGAACCTTGCTCGCCGGGGAGGCTTCGTCCTCCTCAGGGCGCGCTCCGAGCTGCCTGCACTGCGTCTCACAGCCCCACGCCAGGTTCCCGTAGCCTGCTCTGTCAGCCTCGTCAGCCACGCTGCCGGGCCTTCACTAAGCTCTGGCCCCATGGGCAAGCCTGGTCCCACGACCCTCAGTGACACTCACTCCCTCCTGGTTCACAGCCCTCCTGTCAGAACGGAGCCTCCTCCGTGGCCTCCATGCTCAGGGGCCCCAGCCCTGACACGCACCTCCAGGGCAGCAGTGTGGCTGCTGCTTATCCCAGAGCCTTGGCACAGCCGTGTCACTGTGCATATCTAACCCTAAAACCAGGGACCCTCGCCGAGGAGGAGGGCCCCTGCCCTGGCCAGTGTGAGCATGGGTACCCTGAAGCCTCGTGTCTCCTCATCCTCTGTTGCGGCCATGCCAGCTCCCTGCCAGCCAGTGGGCAGGGAGGTGCCAAGATGGCCTCTCGTGTACAGCAGAGGTGTGGGGTCCGTGAAGGTGGACGCTCACGCGCACGTGTGCAGCACCCGAGGGTCACTTGCTCACACAGCAGCTTCCTGTGGCTTGCAAGAGAACGTGGAAAGGCCTCCACCAAGGGCTTCCTTTGCCCTCACACTGGCCCCGACAGGAAAGGGTGGGGTTCATGCCAGTCTCCTGGTCCCAGCAGCAGGGGCCAGATGAGGACAAGGCCACCAGCGCTGACACCAGGCCCAGGTCAGGGTGGAATTGGTCTCTGCCCTGACTTCCTCTAGGCAGAAAGAATCCGCCCCTCCCAGGGGGGTCACGTGGCCCCGCAGCAGGGCCTTGCTGGATGCTTGAATCCTAGAGAGGGCTGTTTGCCGGGATGGAGCTGGACCCCCGTGCCTTGCACCTCACCTGTCAACACCGGAGACACCCAGGCTTCTGTGGTGTGGGCCCCTCACAAATATGCTTGGGGAAAAGGGCTCTGTTCTCCTGCTGGGGTCTCCAGCCCTTCTACCTACTACTAGCCCAGCTGCTGGGGCGTTGACGGGGGTGGTTCTAGGCCTGGGTCCTAGAGCTCGAAGAATGGTTCCTGCAGAACGGGGCTAGGACTCTGCATGGTGGGCCTTCCGCTTCTGGAAGCCGCCTGACCTCCAGGAGCTTGGGCACACTGAGTTTATTTTCTGGAGTTCTCATCTTGAACCCAGGTGGCCTCTTGGTCCCTGGCTCATGGCGGGCGTCAGACAAATTGGGTGCCAACATGCCACTCCATGGTGCAGAGGGCCTGGAAATGGCGATGTGGCGCCAGCCAGCTGGGCTCAGGTCCCCGTGTGCCCCCTCCTACCATGTGACGGGGTGGGCCACGTGTGTGACATGCTGGGGGAGGGGCAGCCATTCCATGTGCTCCTGGATAGACCGTTGTACTGGACCCTGAGGAGCAGCAGCCGTGTGACCTCCCGCTATGGAGCTGTGAGCGGCATTCTTGTCCTGGCCTTGGTTTCCTGGTCTATGCAATGGGTGCCAGCACTGTTGGCAGTTCCCAGCACCTGCCTGGGTTCGGAGTAGTCATGAACTACCTGCTCTTGTCAGTGCTGCGCGTGAAGG
Source organism: Capromys pilorides (assembly GCA_004027915.1). Lineage (NCBI taxonomy): Eukaryota > Metazoa > Chordata > Mammalia > Rodentia > Capromyidae > Capromys > Capromys pilorides. Next base: position 19,396 of record PVKN010000044.1, on the reverse strand, counting down.
GGAAGTTGATTTAACATGGAACCAGGGCACTGGCTCAAGGCATGTTGGGGGTCAAGGCATGTCGGGGCCACCTCTGTCCAACAGGGAGGGCAGGGCTGTTCCCAGGAGTGCAGGACAGTGTCTGAAGGCACACACCTGAGTCTTGGCTATATTCCCCCAGGAAGGCCCCTGGTGTCATTAGAAATCAGTGCTTTTGATTGTTACCTAAATAGCCAGGCATGGCAGCACTCACTTGTAATCCTAGCACTTGGAAGGCAGAGGCAGGAGGATCGACTCAAGTTACAGCCCGGGTGATGCCTGAACTGTGGAGCACAACCATGCCTCAACAAAAGCAAAGCAAAGTTACCAGAGAAACTGCAAATGCCCTGGAGACCCTTGAAAAGGGGAAGGGTGGAGAGTCCAGGTCAACGGAAACAGTTCAGTACCCTTTATTTATTTGTTTATTTTTATGTATTTGATTCAGAGTCTCACTATGCAGCTCACACTTATAGTGATCCTCCTGTTTCAGCCTCCCCAGTGCTGGGATTCCAGGCGTGCGCCACCACACCTGGTCCCATTGTGCCCAGGGATGGGGCTGGCACAGCATGTGGTACTAGGATCGAACCCAGGCCCTTGTGCTTGCTTAGGAAGGTGCTTAGACCGCTGAGCTATCTTCTTGGCCCTGTTTGTGTGAATTTAACCAAGTCTGTTTGTCAGCCTCAGTTTCCCCAGACATACAGTAAGGGAAGATCCCAGTCTACACATTCTAGTTGTCCGGGCTGCTCAGAGAGTGAAGGAAAAGCACCGGCCATGCGCAGCACCTGGCATCCAGCGCCCTGAGGCACGGGCGGGCTCTTGTTGCAGTGCAGGTCTAGATTGGCAGTGGATGGATGGACCGATAAGACAGACAGATGGGTGGATTTGTTCAGAAACTTTACAGGGCTGATTCCCAGGCCTCGGGGGCACGGTAGAAACACAAGCTCTCTGGAGAACTGGAGGCCAGCGCGCCCCAATGGAGCTGGCACAAAGGCAGCAAATGAAGCGGGTTAGGGGTGACCCCGCGGCGGGGCTTCACGCACCCCAGGCCTCGCCACACACTGAGGCTGTCTGGGACATTGGTGTCCTCCCAGTGCCTCCAGGAGAGCCAGTAAGCAGGCAGAAGGGGTGTGGCTGGCAGGCAGCCTCGCATCCCGGGACAGTGGAGGTTAGACTCCAGCTAGGCGGGCTGCAGGGGGAGACCCTGGCTCAATGCCCGCAAGGCCCAGTCAGGTCCTCCCGTCCGCTCCGCGACCTTCCCAAGTCTCTGCTTCTCTGCACTTCCATCTAAAGCCAGCCTGGCCCCATGCACATGATGAGGAATTGTTTGGGTGTGGAGCCCTGCAGGATGCTCAGGCAGCCTCCGTCCCCTCCTCCTCCTCCTCACTCCAGGAGCCTGCTACTTCTTCCTTCCCTTTGCCTGTGGACAGGTGGGCCTCCCTGCTCTGCCTGCTGCCCTCCCTTCCAGAGTGGGCTGAGCTTGGTCAGAGGGGACGGCACTATAGCCAAAGGACATCCCTCCTATGACAGCCTTCTGAACACCCAGGGCCAGGACTCACCACACCAGGGCCTATCCTGCAGCCACCAGTGAAAAACTCACCATGAGGGTTCCTGTCCCCCCATGAGGGTCTCAAATGCCAGCCGCAGGGCCTCTCTGGAGGCTATTGTGTCCTACTTCTAGGGGTCCCCAGGAGTCTCCATTCCACCTCCTCTGGGTCCCATTCTAATTATGGATGATTTAAAGTCCCTCCCCTCTGACTTCTGTACTTAATGACATTTCTATACATATTAAGCTATTTTTTTTTAGGTGAAAAAGTAGTACGTGCCCCTTGTGACCCAAGGAAATAGCCCTCCTCCACAGATGTGAGCCACTGTCCCTAGGCAGGGCCTGGGGCCTTTGGCAGGTGGAGCAGATGCCAACCGCCCAGGGCCAACCCTCCCTGCCTCTCAGTCTGTGAAGTGGGGCGGAGGGTGCGTGGTACAAATGCACATGGCGGCATCGTCACGTTTAGGTTTCTAAATGAAGGTTGAATGAAGAGGGTGAGGTTCCCTGGGGGAGGCTAGCTGGCTGCAAAAGGGGTGACCCCAGACAAAAGCCCAGGGTTCAGCACATGCAGATGTGTACCCAGGAACACAGGCAGCAGGCTTGTTGCCATCACTCGAGACAAAGCTCCTGCCTGTCTCCATCCTGGTGCAGTAGGGCCAAGAACCAGGTGCGGGGTCCCTGGGCAGAGACCCCTGTGCCAGCCTCCTGCCCCAGCCCAAGGCCACTTGAGCTCGTCTGTCCCGGGGTGAGTGAGACTCCTCAGCATCTGTTCTGCGGCAGGGTCCCACTGTGTCCTTCAAACCACGACGCATCTCACGTATCCCTGGGCTCCTTTGAGTGCTGGCTGCACGATGCCATCCGCAGGCAGCTCCCTGGCCCTCCTGGTCTGCACTAGGGCTTTCTGTAGGGTCTCTGAGCTTCCATGAGGTGACACAGGCCCCAGTGCTTGGCACAGGTCTCCACATGCAGGTGCTCAGCGACCCCCGCCATTCCCACCAGACGTGGTCTGCCGTCAGAAAGGGCCTTCCCAGAGTTGGGCCACGTGTGTGTGTGTGTGTCTGACTTAACCCAGCACTGTGGTGTGGCTCTGGTGACCACCTGGCGAGCCCAGTCTGGCTTCTCCTGGGCTGCGTGGCTGTGCTGACCAAGAGAGAGAAGCACACCTCTGCCCACTGCTTGGCCATCCCTGGCCGGAAGCCCTCCAGGAAGCCAAGTGAAGTAGAGCAAAGGGAGGCCGCCTCAGGCCTCTGCTCCTGCTTGACGTAGCTGAATCCCCTTCCAATTCTCATTACTTAGTAGTCAGCGTCTGCAGTGCGTAGTGATCGAAGCTCATGTGCAGCACTGGGGCGCACACAGCACCTCTCCATCTCCTCCTGCCCCTTCTCCCTTGCCTCCATCCCTTTATCCCTTTCCCTCTTGCAGAAGATGAATCTCTTTTATTTTGATGTTTATTTTTATGTTGGGTTCCTCCTAGAAGAGGAGCAATGTAATATTTAAACTTGCCTGTCTGATTTATGTCCCTGAGCGTTGTGGTCCCAGGGCACGTCCGTGTTTTCCTGCAGATGGCCCAGTTTCACCACTCTTTGCGGCGGTGTAATCCTCCGTTGTCTGCATTTTCTTTATCTGTCCATCTGCCCATGGGTGCTGAGGCCACTTCCAAGATTGAGCTGTTACGGGTTGCGCCACCACAGAGACAAGCATGCCTGGATCCCGTATTAGGTCTAACTCCTGGGGGAAGATCCCTGGAGGAGGGACAGCTGGTCAGATGCAGCGCCTGCCTTTAGCGTTGTGAGGAATCTCCACACTATTTTCCAACGCGGTTGTATGAGCTGCCCTCCGTGCCCTCCACAGTGTGAGGGTCCTGCTTCCCCTGCAGCCTCGCCAGCACCTGTTGTTATTTGATTTCTTGGTGATGGCCATTCTTCCTGGGGTGAGAGGGATCTATTTGTTTGTTTGTTTTGCAGGACTCGGGTTCAAACTCATGACCTTGCACTTGCCAGGCGGGCACTTGTGCCATGGAGCTATCTCCCCAGCCCTGGGATCTGTTTGTTTTAACCTACGTTTCTCTGAGGGCCAGCAGTGGTGAACATTTCTTTGTGTATTTATTGGCCATTGGTTTTTCCTCATTCCACTGCCCATATTTTGATCAGGTCTTTGCTTTGGGAGGAGTCAACATTTTTTTTTTTTTTTTTTTTTTTTTTTTTTTTTTTTTTTTTAGTTCTTTGGGAGGAGGCGGGCAGGGAGCTAGCTCAGTGGCTTAAGCGCCTGCCTGGCAAGCACAAGGTCCTAAGTTTGATGCCTGGCACCCAAGGAAAAAAAAAAATAGTTATTTTTTATCTCCTGGTATCAGTGCTGTCTGAGGAGCAGCTGTCCGCCCTCCCATAGCATCTCTCGTGCCCCGGCTGGCTTAGTTTCCTCTGCCTTGCAGAGGGCTCTTCGTCTGACCTGCTCCCTCGCCCAGGCTGCTGTTTGGCGTCGCGCTGCAGGCTTCTCTGTACCGCCCGCCCCAGGTTGATGCTGTTTACGTCACTGTGCTGTAATGTGTAACAAACACACTGAGGCTGCAGCTGGAGCCAGCTGGGAGTTTCCGTCACTCTTGTCACTGTTTGCATCCAGTGTAGAAAGAGAAAAGCAGGAATAACAGTGGCCCATGCACCCAGAGTGTTGGTCGGGAACTTCACATGAACAGCGTGTGGCTTTTCTCTCCCGTGAGGTGATCTATAGCACCCACCTGGTGTGGCAGATTATGCCTATAATCCTAGCTCTTGAGCTGACCATGTCGCCTGGCTGGCCTCCAGCTGGAGAAGATCCTCCTGCCTCAGCCTCCTGAGAGCTGGGATCCTAGGTGTGCACTTCCACATCCATGTAAATTCCTCCTTTTGGTGAGGGCCTTGGTCATACTGAGCCAGCACCCCCCATATTGGTGTCACTTGGACTCTTTAGGGTCCTCTCCAAATGTATACACACTGGGAGGTCCCAGGGCCTGTAGATTTGAAGTCAGGAGACACAGTTTCTGCCCATGGCATATCCAGGGGACCAAAGAGGAAATGGAAAATGATGGTGGGGCCTTGTGCAAGCGTGAGGAGGGTGTGACCCTGAAGGATGAGACCTACCTGACCCCGGCCACCAGCCCGTAGTCTAGGCTGCTCCGTCTGGGGACTTACATTGAGAATGTAGGACCCAAACTGAAATGGGTGGGGCAGTGGGTCCCGTCTGCTGCCCAGCCCGCTGGCCGCATCTCACCATCACTGTTCTTCCTCATCCCAGGTCGGACTACGATGACTGGAGACCATCGCTGGCCAGCCTGCTCCAGCCCATTCCATTCCCCAAAGAGTAAGTCCACTCGGGGCCCCAGGGTCTGTGAGTTAAGTTGGGGGTGGTGCTGCCACGTCTAGGGACACGCCAAGTCATAGTGAGAAGGCTGGGGCCTGGGGCCAGAAGGTGCAGGGCTCAGCTACCTCTGTGGGACCCAGAGCTCTGTCTCTGTCTCTTTGTCTGTGTGTGTGTGTGTGTGTGTGTGTATCTGTTTCTCTCTGTTTCTCTCTGTCTCTCTCTGTTTCTGTCTCTGTCTCTTTGGTCTCTCTGTCTGTCTGTCTGTCTGTCTGTCTGTCTGTCTCTCTCTCTCTCTCTCTCTCTCTCTCTCTGAGCTGGGGACACGATAGAAGTGGCCTCGGGCCTCACCAGCCCCTCAGGAAGGCTCTCTGAGCCCAGAACACGGCAGTCAGGGTAGCAGTTTTTGTGCTGTTGTTCTGAGACAAGGTCTCTCACACAGTTTAGGACTGACTCCCAGCTCACTAGGCAGCTGAAGGTGGCCTTCAAATCATAGTGACGATGGGACTGCAGGGATAGCTCTGTGGAATAAGTGCTTACCCGGCAAGGGCACCGTTCTGAGTTCAATCTCTGGTACCACAAAAAAAAAAAAAAAAAAAAAATCATAGTGATGCTCCTGCCTTGGTCCCCCTCCCCCCAGTGCTGGGGTTGCAGCTGTGCACCCCTAAGCCCTGCTGCAAAATAGCAGCTTTTATTGACCATCAGATGAAAATACAGTGGCGATGTCTGCCACTCCCGTCTCCCCCTGGTGCTGCAAAAAGGAAAAAAAAAAAACCCTGTCTCCAAGGGGGAGAGTAAAAATCAAAGGCTGGTGAAAGGCGGGGCCCTCTCCCGTTAGCCCCCCACGCTCACCCCTCCGTCTCTCTTGCCCGGGCCTCACCCTGGCGGTGTGGATGGCAGCCTCCCTCCAGGGCTCTGTTGTGGCTGAGAAGCGGCAGCCTCGGGAGGCTGCGTGTGGCTCTCTCCCTCTCTCCGGAGCCCATTAACGAGCCTGTGTTTATGAAATGCAGCTCCTCGGAGGGGACATTACCCTCCGTAATGGCCCTATTTGCTGGCCCTGCCAGTCCTCGCAGCCCCCTCAGGACTGGAGACTGGAAAAATCTAACTCCTGGGAGCTGCTGTGGTCTCCAAAGGGCTGTGGCGTCACTGGTAGCAGCCGCTGTCCCCACAGACCCCAGAGTGCACCTAACAGTGGCCGTGATGCAGTTCGCTTGGCAGAATGTCCCCAACTGCCTGCCATGCACAGCAGTAATTAGCACTGCCTTGCCTTAATTGTGGAACAATTAACGAACACATCTGGGTCCCTGGAGCCCCTGCACACAGCCCCGCCCCCAGGGTCACTGCTGTTGACAGGTGTGGGCCTCAAGTGGTGGCTTTGGGGTTCAACCTACTGCTCCGTCACCACCCCAGACAAGCCCTTGGTTTGGAGCTGTGGGCCTGGACAGAATGGCAACCTTTCCTCCCAACACCCTCCTTCCTTGGGTCCCAGGTGGGGTCTGCAAGTCCCAGGGGGTGCTCTGGGCCCTCCACGCCCCACTAACTGTTCTGCTCTGTTTTCGGTGCAGAGCTCTCGCACACGAGAAGTTCACGAAGTGAGTATGCGGGCCACACCCTCCCCCCCTCCTGGCGTGCGCGGCCTCCATCCTGAGCCTCGGCCAGCCTCTGTCCTGCCTGCCCTGCCCGCTCTCACATCCCCATTCCTGCTCCTGGGGTGCCTGGCCAAGGAAATGCAGCTGTGCTTTGACTCATCTGCCCCACGCGCCCTTTCATTTTGGGACACAAACCCCATATCCTGCCGCACACCTTGGTCCCCGCATGCACCCAGGCGTGTGGCTGATTCTTCCCATCTGGTCTCTTCCAGGGAGCTGAAGTATGTGATTCAGAGGTTCGCAGAAGACCCTCGACAAGAGGTGAGCCCATGTGTATTTTCGAGGTGCAGGGAGTAGAACCCAGGGCCTCTCTCATGTTCCTGGCCCTGGGAACCCTGTCCCAGCATTTCGGGCAGCTGTCGGAGCAGCTGGTCTCGCGAGGCTTCTCAGAGGTCTCCTAAGGCTCCACCACGGTTGTCTGTGTCACCATGCATGATGCACAGTTCAGGGATCCCTCAGGACGAGTGTGGGCAGCTGTGCATGTAGGGATCCCTAAAAGTATTGGTGTGGCCTGTGGGCTCAGAGGTCAGGTCCCACTAGCTGGAGGCCTGCACACACAGAGGCCTTGAGTTAGGGGGTGCTGGCCGGGAGCGCCTGTCAACCCTGTGGTGGCCTTGTGTCCCTGAGCTGGTTTCCTTTCCTGGGTACGACAGCCAGGGACCTCCCTGAGTGGGCCACAGTGTTTCTCAGAAAATTGAGATTTTCAGGGAAGGTGGACGCCCACCTCAAGCTCACCTGTGTGAGCTAGGAAGCCAGCCACAGCCTCTCTGTGTCATTGTGTTGGCACCTGCCTCCGTGACAGGCTGGCGCTGTCGGCTCATGCCTGTAGCCACTCTGCCTCCATGCAAGCCTTCGAGGCCACCACGACCTCCCCGAGTTACATCAGGGCCGCCTCCTTTCGGAGTGGAGCAGACTGATGTGAAGTCAGCTCCCCAAGGTAGCGGGCTGGACCTCGGCCGAGCAGGGCCGCGCCTAGCCTCGCTGGCCCCAGCCCATGCGCATCACCACACGCTACACTCTGGGACACCCCTCGGGGGCTCTGGGCCCACTGCACCCTGGGTTCTGAACAGTGGCTGCACCCGACAGACCTGGACACGTGTGCCTAGCAGAGCAGGGAGCAGGATGGCCAAGGAGAAAGCGAGTCGCTCTCTCAGAGCCACCAGGACGGCTTCCTGGAGGAGGGGCTGAGCTGGGTGGTTTTGGCTAAAGGGACCAAAGCAGGCTGGAAAGTGGACCTGAGCCTAGCAAAGCGTGTTGGGCCACAGGGTGAGTGGTAGGGTCTAAGGCAGCATGGGGACCCAGAGACCCAAAGCCTTGCCTGTGTCCAGCTCCCGCAGGCCCCCACACCTTGGCACAACCCAGGTCTCTGGATCTTGTCTGGACCCCATCTGTGTGGTTTTTTTAAAAATTACTTTTAATAAGAAATTACAATGTGATAGTTTCAAAACACATTAGCAGTACGTTCCCAATAATTGATACAATGCATATTGTTGTCCTCGTTGTAGTTATGCAGGGCACAGGGTGCAGGCATGATAATTTTTCCAATGGTTATTGATACAATAGATTTCTTCTCTTTGATCTAAGAGAAGGTAGTTGTATACACAGTCAAATGTTCCATAGTTGCAGTGGGTTACTGGCGAAACTGGCTACATTGGAAGCTGTTGATTTGAGCCTTTCACAGCTCAGTATACTAAAGTACCCTTACGTTTTATGGGTCATGTTTAAACTTTCCTGCTGGGTGGTTAAGGGTAAGTTAAAGCAAGACCTGTATAACAACACATGTAGTTTTTTTATCTCTCAAGGTCAGTCAAATCCCCTCAGGATTTACTTTGGAACCATGTACAGTGCTTTATAGAATTGTTGTCAGTGTCAGCCATCTGGATGAGTCACGGCCATTGCTTGACCAGTTTGCTCTCTGTGAAAGCCTGACAGAATGTTTTCTCTCTAGGTGACTCTCCCTAGGCACACTATATACCTTCAACCCCTTTCCTCTGAGGTCCCTTAATCTCCTTGAACAGAAAATTTGGGAAACCACTGACTTATAGGATATTACAGAACAGGTTCTGTTCTGTCCTGAGTCCTCACTGATCTTGAAGGGCTAGGGCCAAAATATTGGCTATCCTTGTAGCCCCCCCCCTTTTTTTTTTCTCAAATTTTTGGTCTGTAAACTTATATTCTTAGCCCTCCAGAACCCATTTGTGTTTTGAACGAGCACCTACGTGCTTCTAATGTGGTGTATAGGCCACACAACAAAGCTGGTTCCCGGGGTTTGGCTCTGAAACCCCAACTCTAGATCCTTGGGCTCAGGGGGAAAGCACAAGGCTCGGGAGGAGCTGAGGAGAGGCGGGGGGCCCGTGATGGTCTCCCCCATGCTTCAGTTTGTGTCCCTCCTTCCAGCGTGCTAAGACAGCTTTACAGGACTCCCTGGAAAAGGACCCTGCTTCAAACAGACTTTGAACTTAGAGGATAGAAGCAGCACTGGGTGCTTCCCAGGAGGGAGAGGCAGAGCCCGATGCTGGGGGAATTTCCCAGCAGGCACCTCGGTTAGGCTCCAGGAGGCAGCAGGTTAGGGAGGACTTGGGGGTTGATGTAAAGCCCCCCAGCCGGCTGTGGCCTATGGATTGAACCAAAGGCCTTCACACTGAGCTACATCGGCACCCTTTTTTTTTTTTCTTGAGACTGGGCCTCACTAAGTTACCTAGACTGGGCTCAAATTTTCAGTCTTCCTGCCTCAGCTTCCCCTTAAATGCTTTGCCACAGCTCTTGAGTAGCAGCATTCCATGCCCTTGAGCCCCAATGTCTGTGAAGTGGGGAAGCCAAGGCTTAGGAAGGCCTAAGAGCTCCCTGCCTCTGTGTCCTCTGTGCTCGGGCATGGCTGTGACCCGCTCCCCATGCACCTGGCTCCCTGCAGCAGGCCGTCCCTCGCCTCTGAAGGACTGCCGGTGCTCTCTGCTGCTCCTGAGGGTGGAGGGAGAGGCGTGGCAGGCAGGCCTGCGTGTCCTTCTCTCTTGGCACAGCGGGCATGAGGGAGTGCACTGTAATTCCGCCCAGATGCATGCACATGCCGTGTGCACACATGTGAGGTCACACAGTTCTGTGAAGGAATTCGAGGGCTGTGCTTGGTGCTGAGGGCATCCCAGCCGTGGACAGAGACCCCTAACAGAGGGGATACATCTGCTTTGGAGGGCGTAGCAGGGAGGGTACCGCTGATGCCCGAGAGTAGGGATCCATGATGGGGCAGCAGAAGCCCAAGATGGACAGGAACAGCAACCCAGCCATGTGGAGCAAGGAAGGAAATGCCCCCCCCCGAAGGGCCTCAGGAAAAGGGGGCTGAGGCAGAGCAGCTGCAGGCCCTGACCCCAGCTCCAGGAGGGGCACGTCTTGGGTCCCCAGGAACCGGAAAACCCCAACATCCCCCACTGCCTCTAGGGAGTTCAGTACAACGCCAGGAGTTGGAGATGAAGCAAAGTGAGGTTTCCCGCCTGCTGGGCTGTCGGGGCTTCAGCGTGCGCACCGTGCAGACTCTGGGTCGTGCTGTCGCCGGCCGTGCAGGACGCTGACCAGATGGGCCTGTTGTCTGTCCGTAGGTGCACTCGTGCCTGCTGAGCGTGCGAGCCGGCAAGGACGGCTGGTTCCAGCTCTACAGCCCTGGCGGGGTGGCCTGTGACGATGACGGGGAGCTGTTTGCCAGCATGGTATGTTGAAGAGGGGGCTGTGGGGGCGCAGGGAGGGCTGCCCCGAGCGTGCTGGCACCTGCCTGCATGTGTCCGGGCCAGCACAGTGCTGGCCACAAAGAGGAGGTGACGATGGCCACCGGTGTCGGGTGCTCATCTCCTGCCTGAGCCAGATGCTCTGGGAAGCAGGGACCTACTGGGGCTCTTGGGAGGCATGGTGCTGCGGGGGCTGAAGGGCTGGCAGGAGCTGGACATTCTGGAAGACCCCGCCAAGCCACCAGCTCACCCAACCCCTCACAGAGGTGGCCAGGTCAGCATGACTGTCCCCACCCCAGCTGAGGTTGTCTGGTCACCCAACCGAAGCTGCCTCTGCAGTGACTTCCAGTCTTTCCTCAGTGGTAGAGTCCACAGTGGGCGCCCTGTGAGCACACGGGCCCCTGTCGCCTCATGATGCCTGGGCTGGAACGGAGGCCCGGAGGTTCCGTGACTTGCCTGGGTGGCCTGTGACCTCAGCAGCTCCACCCACTGCCAAGCCATGTCCATGTCCCACGAGCACAGGCTCACAGGCCCCCAAGAAAGCTCAGACTCAGGCCGCAGCTCAGCTCCCCACGGGCATCTGGGGCTCGGTTGGCTCTTGGCTCCCTGAGCTTCTGTTCTGTCCCCTGGGAGGCAGGAGCAGAGTGGGCCTGTGCCAGGCAGCTGGGTCCTCTGTGGGGATGTTTGTGCTGTGATGACAAAGCGAGGCACTGCCTCAGGCCCCACTTTGAAGGGGCTTATTTTTAGGTCCCTTCCTTACACGCTCCCTCTCCGCTCTGCTGCCGCTCCCAGGCTCCTGCCGGAGTGTCCTGTATCCCTGCCCGCCTGCGCTACCTCCCTCGTCCTCACCTCCGCCTCTCTTTGGCCGCCTCTGACGTCACAGTTTCACCATGACAACACTGGGCGGCCCCCACCCCCATCCCTCAATGCGGGGCCTCAGTGCAAGAGCGCACTGGGAAGCTGGCAACCGCCCAGCCTGGGAGCTCTCATTTGTATGCCAGAGTTGTTAATGGGAAAGTAGAGAATACATGTACACGGGGAAGGAGGGAGGGCAGGCTGGAGGTGGCCACTGGGAGGAGGGAGATGCGTGGTTTCCGTGGAGACCACTGCAAGGTTTCGATCCTGTGGCTTCAGCTGCCATTTCCAACCCAGAAGGGCATTTGCCATCATGCGCACTAGGGATGGGTTGGGCCTCCGGATCTCCCCACATGACCCTGGAGAGAGCAGACTGCTGATCCTCAGACTGCGCGCGCGCGGGTGGATAATCTCCCCGAGATGCCCTTCGAGCTCAGGGAAGCAGGGGGTGAAGCACCCTGTCCCCCCACGAGAGCCAGGCCTGTGCATCCCCGAGTAAGGGCTGACCAGGTGCTTCCGCCTGGTTCCAGCCGTGCTAGGCATTCAGGGGACCGGTGGCCAGCAGATCCCCTGCAGGGAACTGCGAGGGGCTTTGTAAAAGTGGTCACTCTGTTTTTAAGCACACATCCCAGTGGCATCATCGTGTGGTAGTCCGTAACTACCGCCACAGTCCACCCCAGGACGGTATTTTAGGTGTTTGTGGTACATGGTGGTTGCGCTCAGCCTGGGCTCCGATGCATGCCCCTTGCATCTTGATCGTGTTCACCTCCTTCCCTGCCCCAAGCTGTCTGCTTCCGTCTCTGCAGAACCCACCTCCCAGTTCCTTGCCCTCTTTTATTTTACCTTCCGTTTGTAGCTGGGGTCTTGTATTAGGGAGGCTGTGCCATACTTAAGCTTCTAAGCATGCTTCTTCTGCTGAGTGCTACGGGTCCAAGGGCATCTCTTTTCAACCAGTGTCTCCTGAACTCTTGTCATCCCGACAGACCTTCGCCATGACAGCCACTGAGGCTCCGTCTCAAGATGTGGCTGTCTTAGGTGCCCCAAGACATGTATATCCCTTCGCAATAGGCACGGTGTTCTCCAGGTCTGAGGGCGTCACTCACAGGTCCCCAGCAAGGTCCTATGAACCCTGAAGGCCTCACTGAGTGGGGCTGCTCGATGTCCCCCGCACAAGAAAGGCCTGGCCCAGGTGCCCCACCCTGCACCCCTGTGCTCACCTGGGCCCTCCCCTCGCAGGTGCACATCCTCATGGGCTCCTGTTACAAGACCAAAAAATTCCTGCTCTCCCTGGCGGAAAACAAGCTGGGCCCCTGCATGCTCCTGGCGCTGAGGGGGAACCAGACCATGGTGGAGGTAAGGAGCTGGCCCAGGCCCCATCCCCCTCAGGAGCCGATACCTCTGATGAGCCAGGAGCTGTGACAGGAACGGGCACAGAGGGGCCGAGGCAGGGCAGTCCCAGCCCTCCTGAGTGTAGTAGGCAGCTTTGTCAAAGGACTATCACTCCCATTGGGACCAGCACACTGGTGGGGTGACTGGAACCTCTCTGATCTGGTCATTTACTGCCATGCAGCAGAACAGCCCCAAGTGGGGGATTAGAACAACATACTGGCCTAGTGTGGTGTTGGCCATGCCTGTCATCCCAGCACGTGGGAGGCTGAAGCAGGAGGATTTCAGTATGTTTGAAGCTGGCCAGGGCTACATGCAGTAGGGCCCTGTGTCAAAACAATAAAGACACACCTACGAGCTTCCCGTGGCAGTGAGAGTTATGGTGAGCTCTGAGGACCAAGGGGAGGTTAGCAGTGAGCCAGGGGCAGCGTACACCAAGGCCCTGTGGCCAGAAGAGGCTCTTTGGAATCAGGTGAGCCGAGAGGGAAGGCACAAGCCCTGGCTGGAGCCACAGGAGCTGGGCGGGGCTGAATTTGTCCTTGACCTCCTGTGACTCTGAGCAGAATGGGGAAGGTGCTGTGGAGGGTGGGAGGGCAGCACTGGCAGACACACTGTGCCCCAGGAAACGTGTCCTGCTGTGCCCCAGCCCATGAACTGCTCCCGCCCTTCTCTCTGGGGCTGGCATGAGTCTCCTCTTAGTACTTCAGGGTCAGCAAGGGCCCGCCCTCCATCCGCCTGGGGGACGCTGCCACCGTGCACAATGGAGGGCCTCGGTCCGGAGCAGGAGTGCAGAGCTGCTGTCCCACGCCTGGCCTGCCGGGAGACTCACCTGTCCCCTCTGTGCCCCGCAGATCCTGTGCTTGATGCTGGAGTACAACATCATCGACAACAACGACACGCAGCTGCAGATCATCTCCACACTGGAGAGCACCGACGTGGGCAAGCGCATGTATGAGCAGCTGTGTGACCGGCAGCGGGAGCTCAAGGAGCTGGTGCGTCGCCTGCCTGTGCCCCGCAGCCCGGCCTCCTGCAACCCCGGGAGGGTGGGCCCGGCCCGGCCCCAGCCCCAGCCCCAGCCCCAGCCCCAGCCCCTTTCCATAAGTCTAGGAGAGGCACCGAGAGATAAAGCCAGTGGTTTGGAGTCCCATAGCTCATGCAGGGCCAGTCCCTGCGCCCAGTGGCCAAGGGCATCTCTATCCATGCATGTATGTGCCCAGCAGGACAGAGGGATGGGGCATACTGTGCCCAGTTCCTGGGGCTGCCCTCAGCTGCGATCCAGGACAGGTTATGCCATGCCCAGCCCAAGCCCTCAGGATGCCTGGGACGCTTGAAGCCCCATGGGTGGGCACTGGTGAGGCTGAATGGGTGGTGGCACCATCTCTCTCCCTCTGTACCCTCTCCCTGTATCTTTGGGATCGTAAATCTGAAAGCAGCCTGTGCTCCAGTGGCCACCACACCTCCCTATGCCACCAAGTCCCCCAAGGCTCCAGGAGAGAAATTTGCAGAGGGGCCCCAGGGTAGGGCAGAGGCACGGCCCTGATCCCTCATTTTTCCACTGCAGCAAAGGAAAGGCGGACCCACCAGGCTCACACTGCCCTCCAAGTCCACAGTGAGTGCGCTGGGGCTCTGGGGGGAGAGGGGAGGGGAGGGGAGGGGACAGGTAACAGGTGACAGGTGACAGCACGTGACACGACAAAGAGCTGGACCCCCAGCTCTTCTAGGAAAACAAGTACATTTCTGGAAGACAAATGAAAACCTAAAGGAAAATTATAATATGGTAAAGACAGCGGGTGACGTTGTGCGGCCCCCACGGTGGACCTGCTTAGCACGCAGGAGGCCCTGGATCCAACCCCCAGCAGCACAAAATAAGTAAATGAATGTATGTGTTATTGATGACATTAAGGGTCAAGCACTACCAGGCGTTGTCAGTGGTGGTGACAGTAGTCACTGATAGACACTGAGCATTTATGGCCAAGTAGCACAGCATTGGTTTGCTTTACTCTCACAACAACCCTCCTTGCCTGCTGGCCCACTGCCTGTGATGTGTGGCTCTTCCTCATGGCCTGAAAAGCCCACCTGAGCACCAGCCCTTGTGTTTCCATCTTGGCCAGCAGGAAGGAGGAAGAGGCAAGGGAGAACGTGCCCTTCCCTTTAAGAGCCTTCCTGGAAGTGCCATCTGCACCGGGCTCTTTGAGCCTTACTCAGGGCAGCCAAGCTGCAGGGAGGAGGAGATGTGGACACAACCTTGACCCTCATGGCTAGTGCCGGTGCTTGCTGGCCTCTTGAGACTTCAAAGAGGAGGTGGCCTCAGTGGGTGCTGGGGACACAGGCAGGAGCAAGGACAGGACCACGAGAGGCTCTGTGTATGTGCACATGCGTGTGTGTGCACTCCGGGAGGTACAAGGCCTCAGGATGCTGTGGTGACTCTGGAGGTGAGTCACCTGCTGAAGCCATCTCCTGGCCCTACACACCCAACCGTGGTGTTGCCTGCAGGACACTGGGAACAGCCCTGTGCTGAGCAGGGGAGGTGCGGGCTCTGGGAAGGGGAGGCCCCGTTCCGTGGCTCTGCTCTGAGACCCAGTGCGCGTGTCCCCAGGATGCTGACCTGGCTCGCTTGCTGAGCTCAGGCTCCTTCGGAAACCTGGAGAACCTCAGCTTGGCCTTCACCAATGTCACCAGTGCCTGCGCGGAGCACCTCATCAAACTGCCTTCTCTCAAGCAGCTCAACCTGTGGTCCACTCAGGTGCGCCCGCCCACCACCCTCAGCACCTGCTCTTTCTGCCTGAGCCCAGCCTTCCAGTCACTTGGGCATTACGAGGGCCAAAGCTTCCCCGGCACGTGGCCAAGCAGAGCCTGAGCCGGCTCTCCCTCCAAGCCCAGGACAGGGAGGCATTTGACTCCACACGGGAAGGAGGGGAGCCAGATGTGGGCCCTGGGGTGGGTAGACTCAGCCCCACGTCGAGCCCCCACCTCTGCTGGCCCTGGGGGTCATGTCCCTGGGGCCTTGGCAAAGCCTGAGAGTCCCTGTGCCCACAGTTTGGAGACGCCGGCCTGCGGCTCCTGTCGGAACACCTCACCATGCTCCAGGTGCTGAACCTGTGCGAGACCCCCGTCACCGACGCCGGCTTGCTGGCCCTCAGCTGTGAGTCCTCCCCACGCAGGCTGAGCCCTGTGCTGGGTGCTAGGGTTGGGGCCCAGTACCCAGGGAAAGGAGAAGCACGTGAGGCAGCCCCGAGGCTCCCGCCGCCCATCTGCTGCCTGACCACATGCAGACTGAGGGCCCTGCAGGGTCACTGTTGCAGTCTCCAAGTAGCCGCTGCCCTGCTACAAGCTGGTTCAAAATGCACATTCCTGGGCCTGGCCCAGCCTAAGAAGCGCTGCTTAGCAGGAGGAGCCCAGCCTGTGCAGGGAGACTAGAGTGCTGGCTCCTAGGCCTCCATTTATTAGAATCATCCCAGAGCCTGGCAGTCTGCCTTTGACCACCTTTGCATCTCTGGATCTGCTGCTTTAGACTCAAGGTGCTGTGACTCAGCTTCTAGGCTGGAGGCTTCCTGAGCGGCAGCAGGAGTCTGGGCCATGACATCCCAGGAGGTGACACTCCTCTAGGGAGCGGCCATGACCCTTCGAGGTAGTTGGAATATTCTGGGTTGGCGGGCAGCAGGGAACCGGGTTGAGCCGGTTCCCTGGGAGCTGGTGGGGGCCGCGTGGCCCTGACTCCAGCCCAAACCCAAGCCCAAGGTTTGCTTTTGAGGAGCTGGACCTGGGTCAGCACCCACCAGGAGAGCAGGCCTGGCCTATGTGCATGGCCCAGGGTGTGACCCATGAGCTCTGGGGCCATCTGGTGCTGGCAGCGAGGGATGTGACAGGGTCAGGCAGGGAGAGAGCCCTGCTCCCACCGGCACTGCCTAAAAGAGACTTCCAATCTGCTGGGTCACACGGGGATGTCGACACCTGCACCTCCTGCACAGGTGACCCTATCAGCCAGTCCCCAGCTGGGCCATCGCACACCTGCAGTGGTCCCTCATGCCTCCTCACTGTCTGTCTCTCCTTGTGCAGCCATGAAGAGTCTCTGCAGTTTAAACATGAACAGCACCAAGCTCTCGGCTGACACCTATGAAGATCTGAAGGTAACCCCCCCCTCTAGCTGCCTCCCCAGAAAGGGGCTCTTACAATAGCTGGTCAAGGAGTCAAATAGGGAGTGGGGTGATGAAGGAGATGCCAGCATGAAGCAGGGAGTTTGGAACTGGAGAGACGGCCCGTGTGCGTGAGGTGACTGGGCCCAATGGTTCTTTGAAGAAGAAGCCACATATCCTGAACCTGGGATAGGAAACCTAGGGTGGGAAGAGGCGGAGGCGCAAAGGCCTCGAGGCAGGGGGTGGGCAGGAACAGCTGGGCAGCAAATGCAGTGGGCCAAGCAGGAAACACTGGGGGATAGAGCCAAAAAGCATCCTGTAGGACACAGGAGTTGGGATTGCGTACAGGCCCAGGAGGAAGCCTCCAGGCTCCAGGCCTTGGCAGGGTTACAAGCTGAGTTTTCCAGGAGACTTGAGTAGCAAGAGGAGAAGCAGGGAGAGCTTTTATGGGGCTGGTGGGTCACACAGCCGCAGCCTGTCTGACAGCAGGACAAGGCTCCTGATAGCCTCTACAGGGAAGAGGACCTGGGTGCTGGGAGAGTGGGGCAGCCTGTCACCTGTCCCTGTCCTTGTCCTCGGACCTCAGCAGCTACCCAGCAGGCACAGGTGAACTGTAGCAGGAGCGGAAGCCCGCCTACCCCAGGGCCTCCGTGCAGCCAGGGCTGCCGAATGGCTGCCTCCATGTGCTTGCTGAGCAGCTGCCCTGTGCCAGGCCTTGGCTGCAGAGGGGGCCACCCTGTGTGGCTGCCGTGACCCCTGCCAAGCATACTCTGTCCTGGCGTGGGAAGGAGGCCCTGCCCAGGGCCAGGCAGGCACAGCCACAAGCTCACTGTCCTATCTGGCCCAGTCCTGGCCAGGGATATGGCTCAGCAGCACAACACCTGCCTGGCCCAGTCTTCCTCCTTTTCAGGAAGGAAAAACAGCCTGCAGCCTCCTAATCTGGAGGGCTGAGTTCACTTCCCAGCGTTGTAATGCTGGGTGGTAGGCCCCCAGTTTGCCATTGTGCCTGGGAAGTGGGGTGCCACTGAGCCCAGGAGCTATGCGCATGGGTGCATGAGTGCGTGTGTTTGTACGTGTGTGCGTGTGTACAGGAGGTTGCACACACACATGCATGAGAATGGCATGTGACAAGTGTATGTTTAGCTGCTGCCATGTCATATGAGCCAGGACCTTGACTCAGTTTTATCCCACATGCAAGGAAGCTGAGCCCCAGAGAAGCCAGCAAGGGGGTGCGGGTGGGGGGGGGGGGCAGCCCGTCAGCAGCAGAGCCCAGTTCAAGTCTGGCATTTGTGCCCTAAAGACAGATCCCGAGCCTGTTGCCCGCTACCACCCCGCCCTCCCAGAGCCCCAGCAAAAGGAGGTCTGCTAGGGACAACCCACTCCCCTTGCAGGTAGAGCTGGGCCTGCCAGGTCCACAAAAGACGTGGCTGGTGGGTGATGAGGCCCCCTCTTGCCCACTGCAGGCCAAGCTCCCTAACTTGAAGGAGGTGGACGTCCGCTACACAGAAGCCTGGTGAAGCTCCCAGAGCATGGGAGGGCGACACCGCAGCCGCTACCGAGCGACTCTTGACCAATAGCCGTAGAGCAGCGGCGCAGGTGCCCCGGTGCCTGGCTGTGGGATAGATGGGGGAGTCTGGGGGGGGGGGGGGGAGGGGGTCTGCGAGCTCGCCCGGCCCCTGCCTAATTCTTTTAGCTTCACACTCGGAACCTTTGGCCTGATCTGAAACGGACTTTGGCAACAGGGCAGCAAGAGCGGCAGCCAGTCGGGAGGGTGGGGGAGGCGCTGGTGGGGACCCTTGTGGATTTTCTTTGCCTTTGTGTTTAATGCCGCCGCTGCACCGCCCTGCAGAAAGGCCACTCAGACGCCACCATCGCGTCGGCCAGACTGGATGCTCTCTTCCAGGGCGGCCAGGCGCTGAGCAGGCGAGTGGAGCTGACATCTCGCCCCGCCGCCACTGGGGACCCAAGACCCAGTCCTGTCATCGCCATTGCTATGCAAAGTGGTTCTTGTTGTACATAAGATTTAAATAATGCACCTATTTAAGAGATGTTGACAAATTGTGGGTCTGGGACCTGCTCTTATTTATGAAGTCTGACTCTCCCCCTCCCATCCCCCTATCTCCTCGGCCCCCCCGCGTGTAGTACTGTACTGTACGAATCCATCAGCTGTTGGGTTAGTGGTAGTTTTATTGTTATTTTTTTAAAGGAAACAGACAAAAAAAAAAAAAAAAGAGAGAGAGAGAAAACAAACAAAAAAGACCCTCCTTGGAAAATCAACTGCTTTTTCGTAATGGATTCCCTATGCTGAGGTTCGCCTTTCCGTCCGTCTGTCCACCCACCCTGCCCACTTGTATATTTCCGATCTCCAGGTGTCTCCGCTTCCTGGTGCATAGGGGTCAGGCTGGAGGGAGGAAGAAGCAAGGGGTCTCCTCGCCATGGCCTTGCTCCTCTAAGGCCCAGGCTGTGTTCCTTGCCCCCTTTTCTAGGTTTGGAAGGGCATAACTGTCCCTCCTGGTCCTTCCCTTGTAGAACAACTGCCTTCCCCACAAGCCCCCAAATGCAGGGGTCTTTGCTGTCCCTGTACCCAACTGAGACTTGGCCCTGTGGCTTCCCCTGCTGTCCTGTCCCTCCGCCATCGTCCCTTCCTGCATGCCTGTCTCTGCCTCTCTGCATGGTCTCCTGGGAGAAGAGAGAAGTGTGTGTCGTCCCCCCCCCCCACCAGCCTGACTGCCCACCATCATCCATGTGACCACTGCAGTGAACGAGTCCCTC
>PVKN010000043.1:96261-138238 GCA_004027915.1 Capromys pilorides | reverse complement strand
CACAACATTGGTTCTTCCTATCCAGGTGCAGGGAATATCTTTCCATTTTCTGAAATCTTCTAGAATCTCTTTTTTCAGAGTACTGTAGTTTTCATTGAAAAGGTCTTTTACTTCCTTAGATAGGTTAATTCCTAGGTATTTCATTTTCTTCAGTGCTATCATAAAAGGTACTGTTTCTCTGATTTCTCTCTCAGTGTGTTTGTTATCTGTGTAGAGGAATGCTATTGACTTTTGTGTGCTGACTTTGTAACCTGCTACACTACTAAATTTGTGTATTAATTCTAGTAGCTGCTTGGCGGAGTTTTTTGGGTTTTCCAAGTAGAATATCATATCATCTGCAAATAGAGATAGATTTACTTCTTCTTTACCTATTCTCATTCCTTTTATTTCTCTTTTTTGTCTAATAGCTGTAGCTAATGATTCCAGAATTATATTGAACAGGAGTGGTGATAGAGGACATCCTTGTCTTGTACCAGATTTGAGATTAAAAGACTTCAGTTTTTCCCCATTTAGAATTATGTTAGCTGTTGTATTGTCATAGATGGCTTTTATCAGGTTGAGGTAGAGACCCTCTATTCCAATTTTCTGTAGTACTTTGAACATGAATGAGTGTTGGACTTTGTTGAAGGCCTTTTCAGCATCAATTGAGATGATCATGTGATTTTTAGTTTTGGCTCTATTGATATAGTGTATTGCATTTATAGATTTGTGTATATTGAACCATTCTTGCATCCTTGGGATGAATTCTACTAGCTCATGGTGTACAATCTTCTTGATGAGTTGTTGTATTCTAGTGGTGAGGATTTTATTGAGGATTTTTGCATCTATGTTCGTGAGACATTGGCCTGTAGTTTTCTTTTTTAGGTGCATCTCTCTCTGGTTTTGGTATTCCTGTAATACTGCCTTTAGGAATGAGTTTGGAAGGATTGCTTCCTTTTCGATTTCATTGAAGAGTTTGAGGAGTATTGGGATCATGTCTTCTATAGATTTCTTGTAGAATTCAGTGGTGAATCCATCAGGTCCAGGACTTTTCTGTGTTGGCAGGCTTTTTATTACATTTTGCATTTCATTGGCTGTTATTGGGTTCTTGTATCTTCTTGATTCAGTTTTGGTAATTTGTACTTTTCTAGGAACCTATCCATTTCATCTGTGCCTTCAATTCTGTGAAAGTAAAGATTCTCAAAGTAGCTATTTATGATCCTCTGAATCTCTGCTGGGTCTGTAGTAATTTCACTCTTTTCATTTCTTATTGCTTGAATTTGAGTCCTTTCTTTCCTATTTTTGATGAGGTTAGCTAGGGGCTTATCAGTTTTATTTAATCTTTCAAAGAATCAGCTTTTTGATTCATTAATTCTTTGTCTCAATCAAATTAATCTCTGCTCTAATGTTTATAATTTCCTCCCATCTTTGGGCTTTGGATTTTGTTTACTCTTCTGTTTCTAGTTGGTTTAGGCGTTGCATGAGAGTGTTTATTTGTTCCCATTCTGTTTTTTTAATGTATGAGTTCAAAGTTATAATTTTTTCTCTAAGAACTGCTTTCATTGCATCCCATAAATTCTGGTAGGTTGCGTTTGAGTTTTCATTAAATTTTAGATATTGTTTAGTTTCTTGTTTAATTTCATCTGTAACCCACTGGTTGCTGAGAAGAGAGTTGCTTAATTTTCATCTATTTCTGGATTTCTTATGGTTTCATTGGCCATTTATTTCCAATTTCATTGCACTGTGGTCAGATAATATGCATGGGATAATTTCTGTTTTCTTGCATATACTTAGACATGACCTGTGGACTAACATGGGCCTTCTTTAGAAAATGTCCTGTGTGCAGCTGAAAAAAAAGGTGCATTCTGAAGTGGTTGGGTGGAACATTCTGTGTATGTTCACTAAGTCCAGTAATTCCAAGTTCTGTTTCAGTTCTGCTATTTCTTTGCTAATTTGTTGTCTGCTTGACCTGTCTTTTTCAGATAGGGTGTATTAAGATCTCCTGTTAAGATTGTAGTATTTGATATTAGATTTTTCATGTTCATTAAGGTTTGTTTTATATAACTTGCTGCTCCCGTGTTGGGTACATACATATTTATGAGTGCTACCTCTTCATCCTTAAATTTTCCTCTAACCAGTATGTAATGGCCTTCTTTGTTTTACTTGATCAATCTTGCTTTGAAGTTTAGACTGTCTGCAAACAGAATTGCTACCCCTGCTTTTTTTTTTAGGTGCTGGAGCATGTAGTATTATTTTTCAACCTTTCACTTTTACCCTATGAGTTTCTTTATGAGTTAAGTGTGTTTCTTGTATACAGCACGTGGTTGGATTTTGCTTCCTTATCTACTGTGCCAGTCTATTTCTTTTAATTGGAGAACCGAGTCCATTAACATTGATGGTTATAATTGAAATTTATTGACTTATTATTGACATAACTTTTATTTACTACTGTTTACCACTTTTTTTTCTGTGTTTAATTCATTGCCCTATTTGGTGAGTTCTTTCTGTCCTCATTTGTTGAGTTTGGGTCATTTTGGTCCCTCTCTAAAATGTTTTTTTTTAATATTCTGTGTAGTGTTGGCTTTCACATCATGAAATTCTTTAGTTGTTTCTTGTCGTGGAAGTACTTCACTTCTTTCTACAGTTGTTCCCCTACTTTAGATGCTATTAATTTAGAGATGTCTTTTTTTTCTTCAAAGATTATTTCTGTTCTGGTTTCCTCTATACATTTCTGCAGTTGTTTTTCCACTTCAAATTCTATTAATTCATGCATTTCTTTTTTTAATTCAGATGCTGTCTCTGATCTGAGTCTTTGCACTTGTCTGTCTACCTCAGATGCTGCCGATTGAGAGGTTTTGGCTGCATAATTCCCATTTTCTTCCATGGTGGTGTCTCCTGTATTATTTCTGGGTGGGCTCGAGATCTGAGATTGCATCTTACTCCTTGTCTTTATCATTTTGTATAGCAGTGCTCTCTGCACTTTGGTGAAGTTGTTCCGTTAGTGCCTAAGGGAGTTTGGGTCCAGATCCACCAAACTTGTTCCCCTCCATCCCTGCCTGGCTGCTGGTTAGAGCTCGGGAAGCTGGCTGTCACAAGGTCCCACGGGTCAGGGCTGTGGGTGGAGTCGGATCTCCAGCGAATGGATGCCAGGCTGGGAGTGTCTTTACTTGATCATGGAGCTGCTGGTCCCAATGGCTGGTCACAGACAGATATTGATTTAGGTGCAATTTACTTTCTTCTGAAGTTTAGGCTCTATCACTAATGAGCCCCTCACAGTTGCCCTTTTTCTTCATTTGATAAGGCAGCGTCAGCGGACACTTTAGAAAAATGAGTCCAGCACACTGGATGAGTTTAGCCCTTTAGGAAATCACTCATACTTGCTTTTCTCCATTTTGTGCCATGACCACATGCTTCCCTCAGGGCTGTTTCCTGTGGGACCCAGCTTTTGGTCATAGCACTCATTTACAGTGCAAAGTGCTGAGTAACTTAGCAGGCATCCAGGAGTGTGTGTGCTGGGGCCACATGGGGGAAGAGATGGATGTGCCCACAGCCGCCATGCAGAGAAAGGAGGCAGACGCACAGGACAGATAGCAGACGGCTTCTCTCATCTGAGAAACCCAGAGTATGAATACCATTAGGAGCAAAATAAAAAGTAGAAAAGAAGTAGGGGGTCGATGTTTGCGAAGGGAAAGTACACCAGGAGATGGAGGTAGGAGAAGGGAGGAAAGAGGAATGGAGAAGGAAATCACTTGGGCTACAGGTGGGAGCAAGCTCCCCGTGGGGACACAGCTCCTGGGGATCAAGAAAGGGTGCAGCTAAGTAAGAAAGACAAAAAACTAAAGCAGAAATACTCACTTTCTATTGTCCTGTGACAACGCTGTGACATGTGTGTAGTAGGAATTTCTCAGGTTTCTTAGTCTGCAATATCTAGAGAAGATAGTATTTATATATTAACTAATCAGCTGATTAAAGAAATAGTGACTGAGTATCCCTAGGGGCCAACAGTGGGAATCCATTAAAAATGTGGTTAGATTAGTAATTTGGCTGACAACAGCAATTGTATGATATTGAGTAGAATTCACTGGAAAGACCCCTAGGGATGGTGGAGAGGGCAGGCAGACACTGGTCACCTTGGTCCAGGGAGGTGTGTGGCTGTGTCAGAGTGACCTTGTCCAGCTGCGAAGTGCTTGCTTGCCAAGTGAATGGATAGGACACACAGAGTACATTTTGAGAGAGTACTGAGAATTATGAAACATGCAAATACCTGTTCAAAACATACAGAAAAGGCCAACATTGTGTGAAATCTCAATCATAGGTTAATGACAAATACTAATGGTGTCAATATAATTGATGGTAGATTTTTGGGGGTGGGTACTGAGAACTAAACTCAGGACTCCCATTTCCTGCCCCTTTGATGATAGATATTTGGAGATGTTGGGTAACTTTTCAGTCTATGAAATCTAAACTGACAACAAAAACCTTACACACAGTGGAAAATTAAGACAGGAGTTTACAATGGAGTTAAAGACAGGCAGTGTCGGTGGAGCATCCAGCAAAAGGCCAGTGTTTATTAACTGCATAATACAAATCAAAAATCACAAAGTGATAACCAATAATTGCATTTTAATAGGTATCAATCTATGAGGCAGTAAATCCAACATTAAGGAAGTCAGTAGTTGAAGTCATCAGTTCACAGGGGGCCAAGCAATGGGAGGACATTGAAGGTGACCCAAAGGACAATGCAGAGAAAGAGGTGCTATCCCTGGGCCAGAAAGACACATGCTGGGAAGTCCTGGGCCTGCAAGATGGGGACTTTGGAGGTCAAGGTGAGTCCTCAGGCTGGCCCAGCAGGTGTGCCCCAGAGCATCTCCTGGCAGTGCTGCCCCTCTCTGAAGACCAGGGTGAGGAGCCCTGCCTTCTGGAGGACAGCCAAGTGACATGCAGGGCTCAGCACTGAGGCCCTGATCATAGTCAATTGAACACGGCTATGTTAGTGCTAGCTCCAAGAAAAAGCACTCAGCCTAACACGCTGCTCATAGTTCCCTTGTGCTTTTTCTCTCATGGCAAAGTTAACAAACTTCCAAGACCCTCCGCAGCTGGACAGACGACTGTCACCCTTCGTGCCCCAAAAGCCACTTACTCGCCTTTGCAAGCGAGGAGCTATGCAGCACCCCCAGTGCTAGGGACAACCGGATGGAAAAGTAACCTCCTGCCCTGCTCCAGTGGAGAAGAGGTAAAGGAATACGAATCAATGGGCAGGATTCAGAGCAAGGATAGGACAAAGAAACATTGTGGGAGGAATGAGAATCCAGCGGGGGCAAGCGTCCATGTCCACATTTGGACCCACCCTTGTGTCTTTAGTTACTTTTCCTGTTGCTCAGATAAAGTACTGGACACCCAAAGCTAAAGGATTAAGGTTTATTTCAGATCCCAGCTTGTCTGGGTTTCAGTCCATAGGCTGCTGGCTCCAAGGCAGGGCAGCATGGCAGGGGGACACTGCAGAGGAGAAACAGGCTGCAGCAGGCAGGCGGAAGGTGGCGGCAGCAAAAGGGGCCTCCATGTCCTTTTAATCCACCTGGGGTGCAGCCCTTGTGGGTGGTGGCCTCACACTGTGGGCGGGGCTTCCATGACCCACATTCAGATTTGTGGTGGACTAGGCTAAACCCACACCTTTAATCTCAGCATTACACCTTAAATCTAGCCAGCTCTGAGAAGCCCCATCTAGAATTTGAATGGACATCTGGATACAAGCCATAACACTTTGGCAGCATAAATAGCTATAGAGGACTTGAAGGTCCATAGGGACACCAAGCGCTTGGGGGAAAGGGCCACCTAGGCTGTGCTGGGGAACAATTAATACTCGGAGCTCATGAAAGCGGAAATTAAAGACGGGGTTCACCAGGAAGAGGGTTCAACTGCAGGCAAGGAGAAGGGACAGTAGTGAAAAGGAAAATTGGAAGCCACAGAGGAGCAAGGGAGGGAGAGAGAGAGACAGAGAGAGAGAGAGAGAGAGAGAGAGAGAGAGAGAGAGAGACAGAGACAGAGAGGCCAGAACCTGCGACAGCAGGGTGACAGGAGGGACAGTTCTTGAGGCTCTTGCCCTCTTGGAGCAGCCCTGACTTCCTCATGGACCGTGGCAAGTCAGGCAAGCTGGGCAGCTCTCCGTCCTGCCAGCAGACACCATGCCGCGCTGTGCATGCGGAGCCGCTGGGCCGCATCATCTTTGTGATGGCCCTGGGCACGCGCCGCTCACCTTCTCATATCTGTAAGTGCTTCCGGAATAGCAAGTGTCTCTCAGGAGCGCTGTGAGGATCCAGTGGGGTGCGTGGCCCACACCACGCGCCGCACCGCGTTCCACCAACAGCAGCTAGCACAGCTCCCTCGGCGCATGGACCGTTCCGCTCTCAGGCCGTCTGGTCAGCAGGGCGCCCTGTGCGTCCCTGGCGGTGGAGAGGGAGCCCGTGCGCAAGGGTGCAGCCTAGCGGAGGTCTCCCTGCCAACCTCTGCTTAGGGACAGCTCTTCAGGGTCTCTGTGTACGAGTCGCATGCGCCACACACTCCGATCTTCCACGGGGAGATCCCCAGGAGCTCGTTCTCCCCACCCGGCAGGGAGTCCTTGCTCTGGGCGCAGAGGCGCCATGCTGCTGCTGACCACGTTGATCCGTTTGAGAGAAAATATGGCGACCCAGTTTTCCTGTGCCCTCGCACGTCTCTTAGACTCTCACCCACACTCTTGATCCATTTCGGTTGCACCGTGCATGGAGGCGCGAGGGCTGTCCCACCTCAGCATTCCACCCTAGACGCGGCAGAAGCTCTTCTGCCTGACCTCAGAGAGTCCACCAAAGTCACACGTTCAGTCGACACTTACGACCTTGCAGAGGTTCAGAGCTTACTTTTTGGCTATTTCTCAGGAGAATAAAAAAGGTCACCCGCAGTGAAATTCATAAACCAGTAGCAGGCCAGGTGGGAAGGGCCACCTGGCATGCTCCTCACTGAAACGGTGTGGTCACGAGGACCTCGGGACCCGCGGAGAGCAGACATCAGGGTACGGGGCGCCGCTGGTGGAGAGAACAGCGCACGAGTAACCGCTGGAGGCTCTGGCGCTTGGGAGATCGCAAAGGCAGAAAACTCAGTTTTATTTTTAAAAGAGTGAAATATAGAATTTACCTTTGTGCAGCGGCTATAAGGAAGGAAAGAGAACAAGGAGTGTCCATGAACGCTTGCGCACACGCCCAGGTCACGCGCCATACGCCCTTATAGAGAGACAGATACGTGGACGTATGAATAGCACACGTATGTGCGCACGCGTATGCACACAACCCACGAACACGCAGGGCACGCGCACTCTGCGGGCTCCTCATGTGCTCAGGGACCCACGCGGCCGGCCGCTCTGGCTCGGAGACTGTGGAAAAGTGGGGGCTGCGGAAACCTGTACTGCACTGCATGCCTAGGGGGTCCTGCGGCGCGTGCAGGTGTGAACCCCGCGCTGTTTCTGTGATTTTGGAACCAGTCCCATTACTGTCCATGTCGCTGGAGCACAAAATCGATCTGCATCATGGAGGAAGGCGCGTTACACATGCGATGGTGACAGTGTTCACTGAGTGCGAGGGAGGTGGCCAGGCACCGGAGCCACTGTTTGTCCTTTACAGACAGATTTTATGAGCAGAGGGTTAACCCGAGGGCCCTTAGGACCCGGGGCTTCCAAGGAGAAACTAGAGCTATGCAGGACACACACGGCCTCACTCTGCAAGGGCCCTGAACCGCTCGGGGAATCAGAGCGCGTCCCTGCGCAAGCTTCTCCGCTTCGAGGGCTGCATGCGGGTGCATCTTCCTACCTCAGGACGCCCCCGACGCCCTCGATCTCACTGCCCGAGCAGCGCACAGGAGGAGCAGTTTGGATAATTGTATTGTCGACTCTTGCTGGTCTTTTGAAAAGAGGAGTCACTGCTTAAGTTTTATTTTCTTTTTTTAACTGATATTTTTTTGTCTTCCTCGTTTGAATTTCTTATAATTCCATTAATCTTTTTTTCTTTAAACCAGTCTTACACATTTATGTCTCATAATGGGAACAGCTAACTTGCGGATCACATCAGGTAGTGAGGCCACCACACTGAATCCCTCTTTCTTTGTTTAGTGAAATCTTGCAGTGCTTCTTATACTGTTTTCTCTGTCATTATTTTATATTCTTTAAAAAATAAAAAAAAAAATTAAAGAAGGAAATGATGCTGGAATTTTTTTTTAAAAAATGTATTTGATTGTAATCGGGTCTCACTATGTAGCTCAGACTTGTAGTAATCCTCCTGTTTTCAGCCTCCCTAGCACTAGGATTATAGGCCTGCACCACCATGCCTGGACCCAGTGACCAGCTTAGCCCACCCTGGGCCCACGCTGGATTTCTTGCCTCCCAGAATGACCTGCTGGCATGGCAGGGGTGCTGGGGATTGAACCTCTGTCTCTGCTCTTGCCTAAGCAGGCACTCTAGTCCGCTGAGCTATCTTGCTGGTCCCGGGAAAATGTTTTTCCTAGTGTGCACAATAATAATCTAGATCTATATCTCAGACTATGCAGTACAATTTTAAAATAGATTAAAGATCTAGGCATACCAACAGAAATGTTGAAAGGTGGGAAAGGTGACACTCTTTTTGGTCGATAGGCATGGCCAAGGTCTTTCTAGAGAGAACCCTGCTGCACGGGGCAATAGTGTGGCGCGTTAGCTACCGGACTGTGTCAAGTTTAAGCACATATGTACAGCAGAGGAAACAACCAACAGGATGAAGAACCGACCTAGAGAAGGGGAAGAAGTTGTGCCAGCTTCTCCCGGGATTAAGATCTGGCGCCTAGAATACCCAGAGAACCTGAAAAAATTACACCTCCAAAATAAGTGATCTAATGAAAATGGGTTAGCAAAATTAATATATACTTCTCAGAAAGAAAAAAAACCCCACAAATTCCTAATAAGCACACAAAAGTATTCAGCATCTTTGGCCACTAGAGAAATACAAATCAAAGCACTGGGCATCCCTCTGGCTTCTGAAGAATGACCATGGTGGAGGACACATTGCTGGGTTCCTTGCCTCCCAGAATGACCAAGAGTGTGAGCCAAACACCTGACCTATGACTATGGACTTCTGAAAGAAGAAATAAAATGTTAATGCTCAAAGGTAGCACATAGTAGAAGAGTTTAACATAGGGTTTCTGGCAACATGGATTAAAATTTTATAAGACAATGAGCTATAAAAATTTCAGTAAAGAAATAGAATCTTTCTAGTTCTGGAATAGTTTTTAAAAAGCCACTCTCCTAATTTTCTGCTCAGTATTTTCTGGAAAAGTAAGTGACATAAAAGGCAGGCTGTGAGTTGTTTTCTTTTTCACTAGGAGAGACAGAGAGACAGAGAACAGAGAGGAGAGGGGAGAAAGGAGAGAAGAGAAGCGAGGAGGAGAAGCTAGAGTCCTGACTGAGACACATGGATAGAGACTGGGGTGGGCCTCAGGGGTGGAACATGCACTGTGTGTGCTCAGCGTCATGCCCAAAGCATGCAGTTAGACCCCTGTGGAAGCGAGGGTCAGCTGATCTACCTCTGTGGCAGGGCTGCAGTTCCCGCATCCAGGACCAAAGGAAGGGTGAAGCCGTGGGGATTTTAGCTGGCATTTCTGTTATGGCCCCAATCTGTGCCCTGATTTCTCATCAACTAAAGAAGTGTTACATACCAGGTTTGCAGGTTTAATGCATCTATGTGGCATTGCTTTTTTTTTTAAACATGTTTAATTATTAAAATTATTCCAATGAAAACCTTAAATTGAAATTGACTGCTCAGTAAATTATGAAATTGAGGATTAATGGATAGAAATTATGAAGGTGAAGCCCTTGATACTGACACAATTAAGAGCAAGTCGCTTTTCTGTCTGCAGGAGGCCCTGGGCGCATGCCCGGAGCAGCAGCCTCCCGAGGCGGAAGTCCACCTGGCGTCTGCCAGCCCGGCTGCTCCGAGACCTGGGTGATGACGTTGAGGCTTCTCATTTCCAGGCTAAATGCCAGTAGCTCGGAGCACCTTCTTAACGTGCGAATCGTTTACTCGATCAAGGGTCAAGCTGGAGCCTTTCCGTGGCTCTCAGATTTAACCTCAGGTTCTGTTCTACCATAAAGTTACCCTGAGAATACCCGGGGCTGACGTAACGGTAAGACTCATCAAATCTCCTCGCCTGCGCCCCCAGCTGAGGGATGGTACTCAACCCCTTCCTTTACTTATTTTTTAAAAATGCTTTAAGATGTTCATAAGATTATTTGAATTCACAGCAATCAGTACGTGTCCTACTCTTGTATATTCTATGGTTCATAAAAATAGCTAATGTGGAAAAAAATATAGGAACCCACCCCAAGTGAAGCTTGCGTGTGACAGCGCCTAAGAACACAGGCACGCCCCGGTGTTGGGGTACAGCTGGGGAGCCCTGGCAAAGCAAAACCGAATGAATAGCAGTAGATTCTCACTTGCGTGAAGAGCTGCACCAAGTCCTGGTTGCGGCTGAGCCACTCAGGAACCGCAGTTGCAAGCAACGCCAATCCTGGGCGGGCTGACCCCTAGAAGCCACGCCCATGTGTATGGGAGGTTCGAGGTGAGTGCGCAGATCCGCGCTCCTTCAGTGTATAACCAGGACGCATTATGTCGCATGAAATGGATTTTCTTTCTTGAGCATTACCTTGAAAGTTGCGAGTCAGGTGTGGAATGTGTATCACCTATGAACATGAATATTAGAGGAAATTAAAATTTAGGGCCAGCTTGATAGCTCTGCGGACTAAAGTACCTGCTTAGGCAGGGCGTAGCAGCCAGGATTTGATACCCAGCGTGCTGTGCGGGCCCCAGTACTGAAATGGTGATTGAGACTGGGCGTGGTGGCACACGCCTATAATCACAGCTCTTGGGAAACTGAATGCAGATGAATCACTACGAGTCCGACCTATATAGTGAGACTCAGTAAACCCCACAGACCCTGTACTAAAGACAGAAAAAAATTAAAATTTAAATTTCTAAGACATTTGAGTTCCTAAAAGATTTAGAAGGAAAGGGCTCTGGTTTCCCTTGCTGAGGATGCTGAGGTTCCTGACCCACTATTACTGAAGTCTTTCCCTTGAGGAAGTTACCCTCGGGGAGCTCTAGGGAGGAAGAAGGCTGACACAGGGAGGACCGTGCTCCGAGACAGGCCACAGCTGTCCGCTCCCTTTGCTGGTGATGCTCTGAGTCGCAGCAAGTAACATGCTACATCCTTAAGAGTCTAAAATGATACAAAGAATCAGAAACCCAGAGTGGGAAAACCGACGTCCTTATGAGTCCATTTCCAAATGATATGATGTACTTTTCATTCTCAGATTTCTTTGTCTGTTTTAAAGTTTACTGATCGCTTGAGCTGCCTTTCTAAAATGCTGCTTCCACTGGAGAGAAAGCAACTGGAATGCAGCATCTGTGTGCAAAGGCGACTGGGTGGAAACATGGGCTGGTGAGGGCCACAGGGGACCTAGCACCCTACCTTGGCCCCAGGTCGGTGGTGACAGGGGAGGGGTGGCCTCACATGCCACCAGCTGGAGCCGCTGTTTTACACCTCCTCCTGCACATAGGGTGGAGGGAGAAGAACCGAACTCCCTGAAGGGGCCATATCAGCAGAGCCGGTAAAAGGCATGGTGGGGAGGGGGCAGAGCGTGTGGCAGATTAAGCAAGAAACAGCTTGTATGTCATCAATTACTCTCTCCTCAGGGTAGCAAATACCACCCTGGTGTGCGTCATGATGGGAGCGAGCTGAGCGTTCAGTGAACGTGACACTTACAAACGGCGCTCTGGTTTGGTTTGGATGGTGCTAACTACGCCTTCGTCCCAGGCTCATAGACAATGGTAGTGAGCTTGGGCTCAGATCACCAGGACCTCCTTCATCAGGAGGCTGGGACGACGGGGGTGGGAGGGCACTGGGTCTAACAATGCATGCGAAATGAACAGCTGTAGAGAGTGGAGCACAGCGATGAGGCCAGCTCGGGAACAAACGGCTCATGAACTGCAATGCTTGTGTTATTTAGCGGATGATGCATGAGCCATTCACTATTTTAGGATCATATAAGTCACACAGAAATGAAAGAAAACTGGCTTCAGGTGGAGGGATATTTGTTCACCTATGGGAGACATTCTCTCACCTTCTCCCCACTTAGATTCTCTTCCAAGACACAGATCATAGTTAACACATTGTCACTTTTCCTATTTACTTTATGCATTGTCTTTGCACCCCTGAGAGACCTTATCCCAGAACACCAAGCAGCCAATGCAAAATATTCATGAAATTATTGAGTGAGTACAAGGTTCTTTATTCTAATTTCCTGACAGGTTTTGGCTAGAATGACTTACGAGGGAGGGCCAGCCTCATAGGACTGCTTATTACCAATAGGAGAAGTTGTATGCGCTCCAGAAAACAAGGCTTTGTTTCTCTCCTGGCTTTAGAAAAGTATGAGCTCAGGATCCTCACTCTTAAGGGACAGGACCAAGACCCACCTGCCCTCTCAGAGCTGGGCTCTCCTTGGAGCCAGAGAGGCAGCCACTGTCCCCTGTTTGGCCATGTTGGGGACCCTAAGATGGCGAGGTCCCCCTCCTAAGTCAATGTTACATTTAAAGAATATTGTTTTTCGAGCATGGCACAAATCTCCTCTTTCATCTCTGACAGACAGTCCACAGCCTTCCTTTGAGCCTGGAATGCCTCAGGAGGATCTCACCCCGAGCTGCCCCAGCAGTAAGGATGGACTCACCCCACCTCCCTGAGATGAGCTTAGGCAGGAAGCATGTGTGTGCTGGGTCCTTCACTGGCTCTGTGATTGGAAAATTGGTGAAGAACAAGATGCTGGGGAAGAGGAGAGACCTCAAGGCCTCCTCTCACTTGGTCACAGCCTCGACCTTCATGAGGGAGAAAACTGAGCCTTTTAACAGTGCTCATCTCTGATGGAAGCGACAAAAGCAGTCCTTGAAGCACTTGACATCAGTGCAAGCAAGGCTAGTCTTCCTCTTCAGAAAATGCTGCATCTGCCTTTCAGGGAGTCTTAAGGGATGGTGGAATTGCTCCCTGCCCAGAAGCGGGCTCGCTTCCCATTGGGGGGCTCTGCTGCTGTGCTTGGAGAGAATCCCTGTGCCCTGGTCTGCTCTGGGTGGCCAGGAGCAACAGCGCCCGCTGTGAGCCTTAGCCGCGCTTTCCAAGTAGCCCGAGAAAGGATTCTCTACGTGGAATACCATGGACCTAGGGTTATAGACGGGCAAAGCCACGCACACTGGGCCTGGGGAGGTGGGCAGCGAACCAGTAGAAAGTCCAAACTGAGCCCTGGAGCTCCGCAAACAGCCAGACTCTTAAAAATCGTGCTCTTTCACACAATCCTCATCAACTGGTCGTCTCTGGGTTCTTCGGTGCTTGTCAGTCAGGCAGGTGGGGTACTATTGGTCCCTTGTACAGAGGAAACTTCAGTGGGGGGGTCGCTCACTGGTGGCCACCAAAGAGTTTCAGCGTTGGGCTGAGCCCCAGACCAGAGAAAGCGCGCCAGACCCTCCCAGCCACCGCCGCGTGCTTTATTTTTATTGTTGCGCCTCCACCACACCTTTGTACAGCTATAAACTCACTCTGTGTTGTGCAGTCTCAGCTGTGCATTCTGTCGTGCAGGTGATGTGCTTGACAGGGCCAGCGCTCTGAGCGTGAGCTGCAGTGGCCAAGGCCCTTGGGCAGGGCTAAGCCTGCACAGTGTGGGACACTGCAGGAGGCACGGACCTGTCACCTCATGCCACACGGCGCTTTGCCTCCCAGGCCCTGTGCTCAGCTCTATTGCCCATCCACATGCTGTTTGTTGATTTCTAACACAATTTCACAGTATTTCTGCCTTTTAGAAACAAAATCTGGAATTCAATTAGCTACAATAATGTTAATGAAGACTATTAAAAATTTTTTAAAAAACCACTTCCATTTTCCTTCTGGGTAGGGGGCAAATTGAATGTTGGAGCTTGAAATTGCTAAGAAAAGTAAATATTCATGACTTTGTATGCATACACAGTTAAAGCTTCATTGATTAGAAGTTGCTAGTTAGATAACTGTGGTCTTAACATTTTCATCTTGGGTTATTTTTGAATGGAAGTTGAATCACCTTAGTGCATTTTATTTACTAAAAATAGATTGTGTTTATATAGAAATTAGCTAGTAAATTAGTTTACTAAGCTTACTGTGAAAGACCGGCATCCAACATAACCATATTTTTAAATAGCTCTGGTTTGGAATGCTCAGAAAATAGCTTTCCAAGATTATGAGTCATTCAAATTAGAGTTCATAAATCCAGGTCAATCTTAATGCCCACAAATACTAAACTGGAAAAAAAAATATTTTCTTGAGGATGATTTCCAGGTCCTAAATCTATAGAAGTTCATCAATGAAAATATTCTCTGAGAAGTCACTAAACAAGAATTCTGTCTTCATTACTTGATTTGCACAGTGATTATTTTTAAAAGTTAAGCTAAGTGAAGCACAGGAAGCCATACCTGATGAGACCCTGAGACAGCGTTTTAGTTGTGATATCCTGGATGCGCTATTGCTCAAAGTGATTTTTGATGCTATCGACTACAGATGCTGGTGCTATTATTTTACTTTGGTTATAAGCTAGATACTAGATACTCAGAATGCACACAGAAATGTATGTATATTATCACCTCAAAGAGAAAGGTGTATAAAGGAAATCTAATGAGTCACTCACATAAAACACTTTTAAGAATTCAGCCAACACAAAATAACTGTTCGTCTTCATGGGAGCAGAGTGATATTCAAACGTGTGGATGCAAATGTGTCCTGAATGAGTCCCAGCGAGCAGTGTGCAGTTCCCTGCAGACATAACCCTTCCTCTGCGCTCGGTATAACTGACAGACCTTTATTCAGCCTCCTGGATTTCATACTAAATGACTTGGAATGGAGCTCGCTGTACCACGAGGCAGAACCTGGGCTGTGTCCTGCCTTTGCACTGGACCTAGGTCCATGGTCCGTGCTCCCCCCACCAGCAAGCACCTTCTCCCACGTAGTCCAGACTTGCTGTCCGAGTAACACATTTCTTATGCATGTATGTGGAAGCAAAAGTCAGTACTATACACATTACATTTCATTTTAAGAAAAGAGAAAGTAGAGTAGAAGGGGGTTAAAAAGAGAGTTGGGAGAAATTCAAATATTTCTCCAAATATATATATATTTCATTTTTTAAAAAATATATTTCAATATATATGTTGTTTCATTTCATTTATATTTATAATTTATCTTATTCATTGAGGGAAAAGTTCTATATATTATTTATTTGTTGCTTTTATGTAAACATCATTTGGGATTTATGTCTTATACTCTGAGTGCAGCTTTAAGGACAACAACCCACGGTGGACCGACTACTGTTATTCTCTTATTTTGTTATGAAATATTGTTTTATTTCTCCATAGAATAAAAAATGAAGAATGAATAGAAGGAATCAAAAGAGCGGCCTCACAGTGAAATTGGTGGCATAGATGCGCGACACAGATCTCAGTGTGTGCGTGGATGACCTGGCAGGGTCTGGAATCAGGTCCTCCTTCTGTAGCCCTGGGGGACCTGAGAGTCCACATCGCTAACAAGTGCCCAGGCGCAGCCCACAGGAAGCATCAGTAGAGAGGATGCAGATCTAAGTCACTAGGCAGACCCGGACGTGGAGATAAGCAGACCCTGTGTTTTGCCTCACACTGCTCTGTTTCGGGAGATCCTGTGATCCCGCTGGGAGTGGAAAGTCAAGCCTTCCAGTGCACCCTTGCTCTCACTTCGAGAGTGCGCCTGTTCTTATTTTGATCACATTTGCAAATTCTGCCAGCTCTTTACGGATCTGTTTCACGGGTGTGAGCGATTACACTTTCATGTTTAGGAGTCCTGGCATACTTTTATTTACTATTGAAACGATCTTGTGGTGAACAAGAATTTTGTTTCAACACGTCAAGTGAAAACTATCTAAGGCTAGCCAGATAGCTCAGAGGACTAAAATGCCTGCTTAAGCAGGTGCAGGGACCAGGGTTTGATCACTGATGTGCTGTGCTGGCCCCACCCCCATGACACACTGAGGTGGCCACTGAAGCTGGGCATGGTGGTGTGCACCTGTAATCCCAGTGCTTGGGAGACTAAACACAGGAGGTTCACTATGAGTCCAAGCTGTGTAGTGAGAACCTGCGCGTGCGCGCGCGCGCACACACACACACACACACACACTATCTAGAGAAATTGTGGTCTGAGAGAAATTGCCACTGTGCAATGCTGCAACAGCACTCATTAGGTGTGAGGAAACGCCACCACCATGCCAGCATTTAGGCCTGACGGATGGGACACTGTCTCCATCACTCTTCCCTTGTTGCTGGGACAAATACCTGACACTCAAAATTAGGAAAGAAAAGATTTGTTTAGCCCACAGTTACTGGAGGTTTCAGCCCATATTCGGCTGGCTCCAAGGCTGAGGGGCACATGGCAGAGGGCAGCAGCTCATGGTGGCGGAAGAGCAAGAGCAAATGGGGTGGGTAGGGGCAACACTGGCTACAGAGAGGAAGTCTGCCTCTCTGTCTCTCTGCCTCTCTGTCTCTCTGCCTCTCTGTCTCTCTGCCTCTCTGT
This sequence comes from Capromys pilorides, assembly GCA_004027915.1. Classification (NCBI taxonomy): domain Eukaryota; kingdom Metazoa; phylum Chordata; class Mammalia; order Rodentia; family Capromyidae; genus Capromys; species Capromys pilorides. The sequence continues at coordinate 121,609 of PVKN010000043.1, read as the reverse complement.
CTCTCTGCCTCTCTTATATTCAGGCTCTCTGCCCCAGGCTGCGTGTAGCACTCATACCCATAATCCCAGCAGTACTCAGACCCATAATCCCAGTGGATCATGAGTTAATCACAAGCTTTAGAAGTCCACCCCATGACTTCTTGAGGCTTTGGGGGGACAACTGGAAACAAATTGTGACAGAGACCTGCGAGGGGTGTGCCCATCATGAACATATTTGCTTTGAAGTATTACGGCTGAATTGAGGCATGTCAGCTAACTGAAGAAACATAGTCCGGAAGGGTGTTCCTCAAAATGCATCTGGCTAGGGGGCCCACCAGAGGTTCTTCCTTCCTGGAGTGCTCTGAGCTCCCCACAGTGATGTCCTATATGCCTATTCATCCCTCGGATCTTGTTCTGCCATCTATGCCTCAATGGGAAGGGGTACACACATCTGTCTCACATGAAGTCATGCACACATTAGAGACAGCGACTGTGGCTATCACTGGCTGGCTTGCTCCTGTGAGCAGCACCCACAGGGCCACAGCAACCAGGGACCTCGGGCTTTGCCGACTGTGTTTTACTGTAGACAAGGAAGGGGCTGCTGCATCCCGCTGCTCCTCCTGCGGGTCTCTAAGGAGGCTTGGTGCACGTAGGGCTTTTCTGCTAGCTACGTCTCAGCTTCTGCTCAGACTGTGGGCTTTTGGCTTGTTTCCCTTTTTAATTAGAACCATAAACCTCTACCAGTCTCATCTTGAGCCGAATGGCTTCCATTCCATGCCTGGGACCCGGCTCAGTGGCTACCAAGCTGCCTGTCCTCTAGTGCATGGGCATCGGTGCACCTACGGCGGTACGCACTACACTGAGGACTTCTGGCATGCTCAGAAACTGTACCTCGTGGGCCTCTGATGCTCCTCCTTGCCTTGTGAGAGGCAAATCTCATCCTGGGGCTCTCCAGGGTATACAAAGTATATGTGCCGGGCTTGCAAGGGGCTGCCCCTGGTGGGGCGACCATGTGTGACATGAGGTGCTGCCCTCCCATGGAGGGGGGTCACAACATTGTGGGGGAGCAGAGAGGGGCTCCTTCCAGGGGCCAAGCAGAGGGAGACAGAAGACTCTGCAGGGACCAGGGCTGGCAGGAGCTCAGAACGTGCCACAAGAGGAAAGGCAGATTAGTACCTCCGTTCTCCCTTGGGTGCACGCTGCAGCACTGCTTGCTTTGTTTGAAAAAGCAGAGAAAAAAGACTAAATTGGACCTGAAGATAGAAGGAGCCATGCTCATATTTCAGGAACACTGAATGTTAAGGAATTCCTGGCAAGATCCCTGAAGATGGCCATTCCCATAACACGAGAGAGGTTGGCACAGGCTCCACCCTGAGCAAAACCCTCAGCTTGGCTTCCTTCTCTTGGCAGAGAAAAATAATGATTTTTTCCTCATCAAAATTTGCACCAGTGACTGGTGTTAAAACCAGTCACATTGTGCAAGTTGGTTAAATGATTTCTTTGAATTTTAGATGCAAAGAACAATGATACGATTGAAACATAATTTTCTAATAGTTCTAGAAGATAGACGCTGGATACACTGAACAGTTTAAGATCTTACTTACTCTGACAGAAATGGGCCAGAAGCCTAAGATGACCCCTCACTCGACCAAGCCACCCATGACTGGATCACGTGCTTCGAGGTAACAGCATCAGTGCCCCTTGGGTTCCCATGATGAACTCCAAGGGGATGGAAAATATTTCAGTCAGATGAACATGAAACTACTTCTTCTACTTTGGGAGCCAGTGAAAATCCCCACCATGCTCATCTTCATGCTGAAAATGATATTAAGCAGCCACATAATACCGAGCATCCTCCAACTGACAAAGACTAGTATTGAAATGCAAGGAAAGTATTCTGGTGCAGTGAAAAATAAGACTTTCGGCACCAGTAAATCTCCATTAAATCACACGAAATCAGCTGCTCCTCAGAGGAAAGGGCACGTTCTACTCGGAAGCTAAAATCAGGTAAACGTGTTGTTTCAGTGAAACGCATGGCGTGCTGCAAATAAGATTTTAATTTGTTGCTGTTTAAATCCGAATAATACAGATCTGCCACTCGCCGCCAGTTTGTAATTGCCTGGTCCTTGGGCTTCCTTCCTTCCTTCTGGTTTGAGTATTAAGGGACTTCTCCTGGCTGCCCTCTGTGAGCTGCCCACTGGCCATGACGAGGGGACCCTGTGTGCCTGATTCTCCCCTGGTCTTGCCTTGGCTCTGAGGTTATTAAGCAGTGCCCCTCTCCCTATGCTGTCAGCAACCCTACTACCCAGCATTTATTCCGTCCAGCTTATTTCTTTATTTTGTCTGTTCGCTTGCTATGAGATGATTTGCTAACTAAGCGGCGAACACCTTTACAGCATGCTCCATGGGTACAGCGCATGCAGCACACCAAGGGGCAAGGGGGAGCCAGGGGCTGCGCTCGCTATGAGCACCGTGTGCGGAGGGGAAGCCATGGTCACGCGTGTAGCCTGGGCCTTCCTGGTAAGAGCAGCCATCGGGACCTACAAAGGCTCGCAGGAGAAACAAAGCCTGCACGAGGGAGTGAGTGGTTGCTTGGGAGATGAGAGCACACTGCAGACTGTTGCAGTCTTTCTGGATGGGACAGGACAACTCTGCCTTCATCTGCACGGGAGAAAACTGGGACAGAGAAGGCAAGAAAGCAGCCTCGAGCAGACGCAGCCGCATGCTAGGATGTGCCGGGGGGCCACTTCCAGAGCTCCTGGGTGCTGCTGAAGACGCGGACTATCTGCTTTTGCTAAGTCTCTTCTGGCTCGTGGGATGTATTTCCTCAGAGATTGCTTATTAGTCATTTCCTCTGAACGTCGGCTCCAGATTCCTAGGTCTGCCCCGCAGCCTCAGGACGGAGGAGGCAAGCCCACTCTCAGCACAGCCTGCCTGGCCCATTACCTGGCTGCGATCCCGAGCTGGGTTCTGCCCCACATCCTGCCTCTCCTTTGGATCCCCCCTTCCTCCTCCTCCTCTCAGGGAGCTGGCAGGGTGCTCCACTCAGCCGGATTCCCGCTGCGATTTCCGCACCGCTGCCCGCCCTGCCCTGGAATCCTTTCTGGGTAACTCCACCTCGTGGCCTCCTTAGTTAGCCGAGTGTGTCTAAGCACCGCCACCTGTATCTCCCAGAACACAAAACAGAGCCGAGCGCGCGGCGCCTGGAGAAATGAAGGCGCAGAGGCTGCTGCATCTCTCCTGGATCTGCACAGCTTCTCCTGTGGAGCATGGAGAACCGAGCCTTAGGAGTGGACTCAAGATCTGAAATTATCCGGGCGGCAGAAGGAGTGGATGCGCTGGCCTAGCCCTTCGCACCTCATGAGGCAGCCGCAGCACTTTCCTGCAAAAATTATGCGTCTCCCAGAAAGCTGCCACAAGGCAATAGGACGTCCACAGACAACCCAAGTGCCTCGGGCAGCTCTACAAGAACAGAAAGCCACGTTATGAGATCCATTCAGGAAAACGTGATCGCACTCCTGCAACCGAGCCCTTCAGGCGCCCTTCGGTCCTGGGAACGAGGCCAGAGCTTGGCCTTCAGAGCTGGAGCCCGGGAGCCACAAGCCCTGGGTGCGAATTCTAGCACAGCCACCTGGGCGCTCTGTGGCCTCAGGCGCCTAACTCCGCCCTCAAGTGCTCAGCTAAACAGTGGCTAGGACAGAAGTCCCCGTCTCCTGGAAACTTGGGGATCGGCCCTGCGGCGTGGTGGGGGTGCAAAGGGTATCGATCCAGTCCGCTTCTCGCCAGCATCGTGGCCGTCCTGTGGCTCCTGCGACTCACCGCGGAGCAGGCCTGGGGTCCGGGATGCTCTGAAGAGCAGAAGGAATGCCAGCTGCCTTTATTCCAGGCTGGGTTAGAGCACTGGAGGACGGCGAAATGTGAAGGGAATCTGTCCTTCGTCAAACCCGCTCATCAGAGCGCGTTCAGTGCCGATGAGTCGCTGGCCGAAGAACAGCTGCCTTGGCCACAGGGAGCGAAGGTCCGAGCCCTGGCGTGGGGCTGGGCAGCTGGCATTTCAGAAGCAGCTGCAAAAGTCAGTGGAAGCCACAGGTCTTTTTGGTGCCGAGGTGTGTGAAGATCCTGGTGCCGCCTGCTGTTGGCGGCGAGGTCCGCAGAGAAGCAGTGCGGCACATGTCCACGCACCTGAAAACCAGCGCGGGAGCCCTGCGCTCGGTCCTCCCTGTGGAGCCTCCCACCCGGCTCTCCCCCAGGGCTCAGTACGCAACCTTGGGCCATCGTTGGATCACTTGTTCCCGCTCAGTTTTCGTATGGTTTCAAACACCCCTAGCTCCTCTCCCCAGCGCTACGCGTCCTGTAAAGGGACACTTACACAGAGTCCAGGGCAACGTAAACCCGCAATTCAGGCCAGGCTTCCTAAGGGAGTAACTGTCGTGGTGGCTGGAGCCAGGGCAAACAGATGCATGGTCTTCACCAGGGAGAGTCCAGCTGACAGAGTCAAGAGCAGATCCTAGAGGGAGGCCTCAAAGCCGGGGGCAGAAAGGCGCTGGGGAGGCTCCGTCAGCGTGCTGGGTTTGCCTGCGAATCCAGTGGTTGAGCCCTGCGCATGGATGGTCCCCTGCAGCTATGAGAGCTGAGAATCATTACTGAGCAAATGCAAGGCAACAGCCCTGCTCACAGCAGACAACTGGCCATACGCTGTCCTGGTACTATGTTAAAATATCTCCATGCTCGGCATTACTTACATGTTTCTTCCATAGACGATGGCAATGTTTAGCAGCTTTTGTTTTCTCTAAATTAGCTCTATCACATCTCCTGGCTAAACAAAGAAACAGGGCCAGCGAAGCTTAGGGACCAACACAAAATGCTTTGGGAAGCTGCCAGTTATTGGATGATAAGCTATGGAGGGAAATCCTCTTCCATCCACCATCATTTGTTTTTATCTGTACTGCGAACACACTACCTTTAAAAGTGACTTTGTACATTTCTTGAAAGTTATGAAATTGAAACATCCTGGCAGGGTGCAAGAGGACTTCACAGGTAAGTGTGTTTAAATGTCAAAGTTCAATCACAGGTAACATAGCTCACATATATAAAAGAAAAGCAAGGAGTTATCTTATCAATGAAAGTTGGTCACCAGTGCAGACAGAAATGTCCTCCTCATCTCAGCTTCTCCAAGTCTCTGAAAACATTCTAACAAGTATTTTTGGAGGAAGAAGTATTCCTCATTTGATAAGGCAGCATTTAGCTTTGATACATAACAGCCTAAATACAAATTTATTCTGGTTTTCTCTAGTACTCTGAAGCCTTTATTTTTTTGTTCTTTTCAAAAACTCGGAAAGCTGTCACAGGCTAAATTCACAAGTCACTGGGAACCCAGATGTGAGTGCTGAAACAGAGGGAAAGAGATTTGTGTGCATAATCTGAGATCATAAAATAAAGTTTTCTACAACATAATAGCCACGTTAGTAAGGCTTTGTGTTGGCGCATCTGTTTCCTGGCTCCGTTCTCTTCAGTTCTCGGCTGCTGCTTTTATTTGCTCATGGATAGGAGAAAATAAAATCAGGGAGCACTCCATGATGGCGCCACGACTGCATGCGACTGCGCCAGCCTGCAGTGCAGGGCGCCAGGAGAACACAGCCCGGACAAGTAAGGCCAGAGGCTGATTACTGAATCCCTCGCTGAGGATCCTTCCTCTGCCGACCGAGTGCGCACGCTCTGCCCTTGCTTAACTGGGAGAATTAGCTCAGGAAGCGCGTGTCCAAAAGCCCATCGCACAACCAGCGACCTTGATCTTTCTTGCGACTCCCCCGCCGTCCTCCGCTCGCTCTCCCGCCCCAGTCCTCCGTCCTTCCTTCCTCCTGTCCAGTAACTGGTGCCTCCGGAAGTCACTTGTCCTCCCTGCCTGCCGAGGGGTCCAGCTTTGCCACAGATACCGTGGTCTGAGTGCCTAACCCATGCTGCTTTGCGGCAGAAAGCACCAATAATGCCTTGGTTTATTTACTTAAAATAAATGTTAACGCTGATTTCCAGTCACCCCACCCACAGCTGAGCCTTTCTGTCCAGCTATGACCACCTGTCCATCGGTGCTGTCCAGGCCTCTGGCCCTCCTCTCACCCTGATCTAGTGACCACTCCTTCACTCTCACCTGCAATGGGATCAGAGGCTTGGCTTCCACAAGTGGGTGCAAATACGTGGCCTTTATCTTTTTGCGCCTCACTGATTTCATTTCGCATGATGACCTTCAGTTATTTCCACAATGCCACAAGGGATGGGATTTCATGCCTTTGACAGACAAACGCCATTCCATGGCAGCCACATGCCACCCTTTCTTATCTGCTCACGTGTTACTAGACATGTTTGTTTCCATTTTTTTAGGCAGTGTAAATAGCATGACAGTGAGCTGGTCTCCTCCACGTGCTGGCTTAGTGTCCCTCTGCCACATGGCTGTGTGGACTGGGAAGGTGTGGCTGACAGCATGGCTACGGAGCGTGGCTCATGTGCCTCCTAGTGACTGTGCAGAGCCACACCTGGGCGGGTCCCAGGGTCTCCTGTGAATCGCAGTCCTTCTGAGCAGCCTGGGAGGAGACCTCGCCAGGGCTGGGATTTGCATTTCTTGATGTTAGCCATGCGGAGCATCTGTGTACACCTTCGCCTAGCTGTGTGCCCTCTCTTGAGAAACGTCTATTTAGACTGTCTGTGCCCTGCAAAATGACCTGTAGAGATTGCTTGGGCTTCTATTAGCCAGCTTGCTCTCCTGATGTGTTCTGGAATGACCTCCCCTTGAGTGTGTGCTTGTGAGCTAATTCTTTCTTTTGCTGTGAGCTCTCTTTGCTCTGCAGAGTTTTCCTCACACTCATTTATTCGACTGATAGACTAACAACTGCACGTGTGGCTGGGCTGCAGTGGGACATTCCCATAGGTGCCCACGGGGTGCGGTGGCGATCTAGCGTGGCAGCCTCCTTAGGTGCCACTGAAGCCCTCCCGTGGTGGGTGGAGGGTGAGGATGGATCCCTCCTCCCTGGGCGACTTGACCTTTGAGCTGGCCTCCCAGACTCCCAGCCTCCAGTGAGCACAGCGCCAGGCTTGACTTGGAGCTCAGCCCCTCTAGCATTTCTGTTCCCTCTCCATAGTGTTGATATTACTTGAACACTAGGCTTCATGGGGTGACATTTTATTGATTGATTGATTGATTGTACAATTTTTAAGGGTTCTTTATTTTGCATTGTCCAGTTATATTGTTTTTCATTTTATTTTTGTTAGTTAAATTTATGGATATGTCTTATTCTTTGTTTTATTTTATAAAGATTACAAGGGGGCTGGGGAGATAGCTCTGTGGCACTATTGCCTGCTGGGCAAGTGCAAAGTCGTGAGTTCAAAGCCCAGTCCCACAAAAAACAAAACAAAACAAAACAAAACTCACAGGTTTGAGGGACAGCTGAGGGTGTTTGTTTCATCAGGGAGCAACTCTGTGTCTCACAGCAAAGATGAGGGCAGGGCTGAGGTGCAGTGTTGTTACAGGGTGGGCACTTGTCTGGTGGAGCATGGGTCCTAGCTTGCATTTCTAGCCTCCCCCAAAATGTAGGGGGCTGGGGAGATAGCTCAGTAGAATAAATGCTTGCCTGGCAAGTACAAAGTTCTGAGTTCAATCCCCAGTACCACAAAAAATAAATAAATAAATAATAAAATATAATATTTAAAGTGAATAATAACAATAGTGGAACTGTTGGAAATGTACTACTAATGTGTTTTCAAACTGTCACAATGTTATTTCTTATTAAATGCAATAAAAAAGAGTACAAGTGGTATTACAACAGAAAAATTGGGTTGGGGAGATAGCTCATCAGCACAAGCAACTGCCTGGCACCCACAGTGTCCTTAGTTTGATCCTCCATATGGAAAAAAAAAATTACAAATGTTGCAGAATTTCACTTATCAAAGTAAAACAAATCTCACAGTATTTGTTTTAGTACATAGTGTTGTCCTCCAACCAGTGAATCATATTGCCAACTATGTGCATGCAAAATTAGAGGAAGAAAGAATGAAAGAAAGAATTATAAGAAATTAAGAAGAGAAATAGGAGAAACAACTGAAAAAAGGAGACAATCTACAGCTGTACTGTGGACTTCAGCTGGCCAATGGAAAGCAGCAGATTGCTTTTTAAAATTTTATTTTAAAGAGAGGAAGCCCCCAACATTCTAAAACAAGATGATAGGAGATTAGCAATGGTTAATGCCTTGCATATTGTCACCTTTAAAGTTTGAAAGGATCACTCCTAGAGAGGAGACATTCTCTCAGGCTTTCACAGAAAGCAAACTGGTCAAGCAATGGCCGTGACTCATCTAGAGGGCTGACACTGACAACAGTTCTACAAAGCACTGTACATGGTTTCAGGGTAAATCCTGAGGGGATTTGACTGACCTTGTGAGGTACAAAAGTTACGTGTTTTGTTATGCAGATCTTGCTTTTACTTGGCCTTCGCCACCCAGCAGAAAAGTTTAACCATGAGGCATAAAATGTAAAGCCAGATTACTACGCTGAGCTGTAAAAGGCTCAAGTCAACAGCTTCTGACATTGCCAGTTCTGCCAATAATGCACTACAATTATGGAATACTGGACTATGTATACTACTTTCTCTTATTCAATGAGAAGATATATTTATACCAATAGTATTTAGGAAAGTTATCTTGTCTGCGTCTTGTACTTGGAACAACTACTATGAAGACAAGAATATGCATTGTATTAATTATTGTGGCTGTCCTACTAACATGTTTTGAAACTTTTGCATTGTTATTTCTTAAGAAAAGTAATAAAATTCAAAAAGAAAAAAGGAAAAAAAAAGAAATGATCACTTTTTGGAATATGAAACTCATTTCTCTTCCCTGCTCTCAGCCCTCTCCTGAGTGGCCTCTCAGTGACTAGGGGCAGGAGGAGGAAGGGAAGTGCATGCTCTCCTCTCAGAAGCCTGCAGCGGCTGCCTGTGACACACACCCTTGGCCACACCGGCTTCACTGGTTCTGTCATGTGGTCTCTGGGTGAGGACCGGAACGCCCGGTGCTGCCTTTGACCCCCCCACCCACTCATCCACCTCCCCGCAGGCCTGGCAAGCCTTAGGAACCCCATACATGTTTGCTAAATGAGTGAGAGTGAACATCAAGGAGCCTGCAAAGAAGCCCTGAGCTCATCGCCTGCCTGGTGTCACTCAATCCTGGCGGACTTGGGTGAAAGCACAGCTGGCAATGGCTGCTCAGGTTTTATCCTGCCAAGGGATACAAACCACAGAGAGTGCAAAGGGAGGCTGCCTCCTCAGAGCCAGGGCCCAGCGGGGGCAGGTGGCTGGGCCCAGACAGGACCTGTGTTCCGGAGGGGCTTGATCGCCTGTCCTCTGCTGGCCGAGGTGGTCGGGAAGCCGAGCGGCTCTGCCAGGTCACTTTCTATTACTACTAATAAAATCCAGGGGCACTGCAGGGCTGAAAGTTGACGACGTTCCTCAACTTACCCACACATCAAACATTTTTATACCTCTATACTTTACTATAAAGCCCATACACATAAATCTTTCCTTAGTGTCTATATGTACTAAGGTTGGGGACTAGAGGGGAAGTAGATGAAGATGCAGGCAGGGAGAACATGGGAGCTCATCTTTGTGTACGGAGTCTTCAATGGCTTCGTGTGGATGGACATGATGGGGAGGTAGAGCAGGAGGTGTCCAGAGTGCAGGTGATAGCGAGAGACAGGGAGAGGGAGAAGGACAAGGAAGGAGAGAGGGAGAGAGGGACAGGGAGAGGGAGAGAGGGAGGGAGAGAGGGAGAGAGGGACAGGGAGAGGGAGAGAGAGAGGGAAAAGGACAGGGAGGGAGAGAGAGAGAGAGAAGAGAGAGGGAGGGAGGGAGAGAGAGAGAGGGAGAGAGACAGAGATGGAGAGGGACAGAAGAGCGGGGTCAGCATTTGTTTTCTTGCTCCCTCCAGCCCCGAGCCACTGCCCACTCCTTCTGTCTTGTTGGAACACTCCAACACCTTCATTATTTGCCTCTAATTATCTGGCGTTATTCCACATCTAATTGCAGGTTATTTTTTATCTGTAGACCATTTGCTAAGCTTCCTCAAAGAGAGCGATTGTTTCTATGGCCATGTGCTTTCTCGTCCTTTATCTGTAATAGCTACCATTCCTAATCAAGTTGCTTAATGACAAGCTGGGCCGGAGGGCATGCATCTCGGTTCGCAGAGCTATAGAAGTTGAGGCAGGAGGACCGCAAGTTCGAGGTCAGCCTAGGTTATGTAGAGACATCCTACTGAACTTTTCCAGTAAAGCAAGGTCATTCCAAAACCAAAAGCCCAGCAGCCCCTTCAACACTGCTAAAACCCTAGCCTAACCTGTTTCACGTGAGAACAGCAGGGTGCGGGTGTGCTTCGGAGCTGGCGACCACCCCGGTTCATCCACGCTACTATGACAAGAGCACCGCCATGGGCGCACTTACAAACCACCAGAATCCGGATCTCACAGGCCAGGCCCTAGAGCCAGGCGTCCACGGCCCATCACGCTGGCCACCCGGGGCGCACCAACTTCAGGATTCACAGACGGCCTCTTCCGTGTGTCCTCACCTGCTGGAGGGTGCTTGTGCTCAGCCTCTGATATCTTTAATCAGGACCCTGGTGCCACCCGTGACGGACGCATGCCATGATGTACAACTGCCTCTCATTCTTCCACCTTTCTAGGGAGATGTCAACATAGGAACTCTGGCGAAGCCCCGGCTGACCAAGGAGCACCGCTGCTCTTGGAGATCAGCCCTCCAGAGAGACAGCGCGCACGGGGAGGCAGAGGCTCCTGGGGCCAGGAGCATCTCTAGTCCATCCCGGCTACTCAGGCTGCCTCGGCAAGCAGAGAGCCCCGGGCTCGCTTTGGGCCACCTCCTCACCTCTTAGTGCCACCGCACTGTGTCCACAGGCACCTTCTTCCCTCCCAGTTCTCTCGCCCAGGCATCTTTCCAGTCCTTTATGTTCCTAATATTGTTTCTGAAACTCAGTGTCATTATAAAGTCTCTTATTCATTGCCACCTTCAGGTCAAACAGTGTCACCAGGAATCTTTGTGCGGAGCCAGGGCTGTTGAAAGGAAATGCAATCCCATCTGAATTGGTTCCTTTTCTCTCATTGCTGGGACAAAAAACAGCACCCCAAGTTAGAGGAGGACAGGTTTGCTTGGCTCAGGGTCTGCGCAGGTGTCAGTTGATAACCAGCCACTGCCAGGCAGGGTGGCAAGCTGAGGGGCACAGCTCGAGGTGGCAGAGGACAGCAGAAGCACCAAGGGCAGAGGAGCCTCCTTCCCCCTGTGTGCTGCACACCCCTGCACCCCAGGGGGCACGAGCATGCACACCGTCTTGCGCCCTGCCCTTGCAGCGGCTTGGGATGTTTACAAGAGGGGACCCTGGGCCCACTGAGTCTCCTAGTTACACTTCTAACCTTCTCAAATTGACCCAGTGGGTCAACTGTGACACCGTCCTCTCCCACACTTGAGCAAGCCAAGGAGGAGAAGCAAAGTTAGCCTGAGTGCAGCTTGATGACAGCAGTGCAAGTGCAAAAAAGAAGATGATCCAGTTCCCGGAAGAGAAGCATCAGGAGTTTCTGCAGACGTTGACGGAAAGCCTCTGCAGCGTCCCCTGGCTGAGGTGGGCGTGCCCACACCTCCGCCTAGCGCTACTCAGCTTTACAGGAAAGCGCGGTCCATGGGAGCCTCCCGTTGGAGAAGCAAGAAGGTGGTGAAGTGGGCGCCCAGAACCCCAAGCTGCGGAGCACGAAGATGCCCTGCAGGGAGTGAGTGGACGGAGGCTCTATTTTTAGTAGCTAGAAAAGAAAGCCCTTGGTCACAATAAGCATCTTTGAGAAATATGAAAAGCTTTTATTAGGTTTTTAGGAACACACTACCTACTTAGTCTCCTTTGCTACAAAGGATCAAAGAAAGGGGGAGAGCTGTGGCGAGAGAGGCGAGCTCTTCGTGACGGCAGTGGGGATGGCAGAGCCGCAGCCGGAACCTCCGCCCTCTGTGCGCATAGCCGAGAAGCCCTGGACCCTCGCAGTGGACGCCGCCGCCCGAGGCCCCCCTCCCCTCAGCTGTGCATCCGCGCCTGCCTCTTCCTGAGATTCACAGGTGCAGTCTGTGGCCCTCTCTGGCCTGTTAGTGACATGAGGGGACCACGTGAGCTAGAAAGGCTGTCACGGAGAAGCTTCCCAAGGTCAGAACTCAACTCTGAACCTGACCTGCTCCTTAACCAAGAATGCGATGGGGCGCTTGGGGCGTTGGCAAGGCTCGTAGGGCTGTCTGAGCACAGAGACCCGCTGCACAAGTGGGGGCTACAAGCTGCCAGGGAGGGAGGAGGTCCCCAGCTCCTCCCCTGTGTCGCTGTGCCGGTCAGACCCTCAGTAAGCTGCAGGGCAAAGCGCAAGTGATAACAACTGCGTACCCAGGGGATGCTCCAAGGGCAACTGCCCCCCTTATTCCGGAAGAGCTCAGAGCTTCTTCCAGGCAAGGTTGGAATTTCCACGCCAACGCAAAAGCAGAGATGGCTCCTCTGTGGCCGGTCCATGAGGCCACTCAGGAGCAGAGGGCGCGGAAGCCCGCCGGGCTGCCTCGGCCCCTGCAGGGGCTGTGAGGTTCTGCGAGCTCCTTTGCCATCGCTGCAGCGAAATATCTGAGCAGAAGCGAAAAGGGCCATGGTGGCCAGCAGCTTCAGAGAGCTCGGCCTTGGGTCCGCTGCTTCGGGGTCTGCGGTAGAGGAAAGCAGGGGCAGAGCCGGATGGAGCAGAACCCCTGACCTCCTGCAGGACACCGAGAGGAGGGTGGGCGGGGAGCTGGGGCCCTTTCCGGAGGAGCCCAGCCTCATGAAGGCGTCCGGCCCTGCGCTCCTCTCCGCCTGGTAGGGCCGTCACGGTGCACATCAGCCTGGCACCGTGGCTGCGCAGCAGCTCCGGGAGCTGCAGCCCTGGCGTGGGCTGGCAGCGCGCTGCGGAGACCGTGGGGTCTGGGCAGCGGGACCTCGGGCGTGTCACAGGGCTGCTTCTTCTGACTCGTAAGCCGAATCAGCACGGAGGACACCGGGAACAGTTGCCATGCTTAGTTGGTTTCACGGTGCTCGAGACAGAAGCCCCACTGGCGTCCAATAGTCCGTGGGCCTAGTGTCCAGGGAGCACTGTGCCTTCATTTGCCACTCGAAAATGATGGGGAGGAAGGTGAGACTGGAGCCCCCGGGAATCGAGCAGCGATTTCTCCCACTCGGAGCCCCGCAGTGTGCCAGACCCCGCCGTGCACTGCGTTGCTGTCCTCCAGTTTCCACTCTCTGCTGCCCACGACTCTGCCTTATGAAGGAGAGGGCGCTGAGCAGGGGACGCCTGGGAAGAGGCGGAGCACCCCGCATTTCCTTCCTTTATGGTGAAATAGCAAGTGTAAGAGCTTAAACATTATTTTCTCAGGGCCGGCGAGATAGCCCAGCAGACTAAGCACCTACTTAGGCAAGTGCATGCCACGCACCACGCTGACCCCACCCCGGGCACATTCAGCAGGTCACTGAGACCGGGCACAGCGGCACACACCTGTAATCCCAGTGTTTGGCAGGCTAGAAACAAGAGGATCACTGTGAGTCCGAGCTGCCTAGTGAGGCCGTATACCTATGCATAAAAAGCAAACACACAAAACAAACAAGCAAACAAGAAGCATTTTATTCCATACAAAATTTTATGGGTTGAAGTTTAAGCTCTAGGCCTATTCGTGGCAGTAATTATCGTTTAAAAGAATCCAGAGGATAGCATTTTCCATTCGTGTTATAATTGAGGTGTCAACAGTAAAACACAGCACCATCGAAGTTCAAAGGTCGACCTGCAACTTTGAGCGAAAGTGTCTATGTGAACTTAATTCATGCTACAAGGCTGTGGTACACATCTTAACTTTGAAAAAAGTAAAAACTTGCTGAGAATATAAACACTTGGAAGGCCGGCCACATAGCTCAGTGGACTAAAGCACCTGCTTAGGCAGAGTGCAGTGGCCAGGGTTCAATACCTCGAGTGCCGTGCCAGCCCTATCCAGGGGCGCACTGAGATGACCTTTGAGACTGGGCGTGGTGGTGTGTGCCTGTAATCCCAGTGTTTGGCAGGCTAGAAACAAGAGGATCACTACTAGTCTGACCTACCTCATGAGATCCTGTAGACCCTGTACTAAATGTAAAAAATAAATAATAAATAAACACTTTGTCACTTGATAATTTTACCTAGAAATCATATTTTAAAAGGGTGTTTGCAAATTTTTAATAAAAAAATAGAACTCACAAAGTATTTCTGTGAAACTGTTATATTTCTTACCAAATGGCATCACTAGATGTGTCATTCCCAGCTGTTTGAGTAGCAATTTTACAGTGACTTTGATTCATAAGAATTGCGAATCACTGTAACAATATTTAGACCTATAGGTTTCAGTTACTTATTGAGGATGTGAATATAATATTTGAACCTATGATTCATATTTTCCAATCGAATTTAAAGCATATCTAATATGGTATGAGAAAATAGAATACATTAATATATTCTAACGAACATTATTACATTTTCAAATGGTAGCCAGGGCTCACATACAATGTGGACATGGTCTTTTAAAATAACATGTAGCAGTGTTGATTATGCAATCAGATATTACCATTTTTAGAACTTCAAAATCAAGAATCGACTTTGAGTTATAGTTACCATGAAAACCAAGGACAACACTTGGAAACATAAAGAGTTGATTTCATTTCTTCTCCCCTAGTGGGAAGTATCGTCATCCTTTGGGGAAATGATAAGTCGTGGAGCCTCAGGAAATGCATGGAGGCCCTGAAATCATTTTCACCACAGCCGTGCTTAGCAGCCGGTGGTCACAGTTGTGGTGCTGTTCCAGGAAGCAGACATGAGAGCAAAGGCCACTGAGGGAGGGGCTGAAGAGGCAGGCCCTGCACCTGTGCGCTCCTGCCAGGGTCTCTCCCAGAGAGCTCGCCAGGCAGGGAGGGTGAGCAGGCAGGCACATGGGCACACTTGGTGCAGGTGGCTGGAAGGTTAGCACGGGCTGCTGAAGGAGCCTGGACATCCTAGGTGACACTGCAAGGCAGCCAGTGACACAAAAGCAGTAGAGGCGGGATTACACAAGGGAAGAAGTGTGTTGCTATCCAGCCTGCTGGACATGTTCGCTTGGTTCGGGCAGACATCCTGGGCAGATTCTAAGTACGTCTTAACTTCCTCCTCAATCTGACGCTATTATGTAGTGTAAGAGCCCTGCGGACCATGGGCTGAATGCCCCTCCCCCTGCCTCGGCCTCTGCCTCTGGTGTTTGGAGACTCGATACATGCTACATGGCATGGCTCATGTGCAGGGCCCCAGGCGCCTGCTGGGGCCTACTGCTATGCGCAGACATTTAAAAAATTGTAAAGCATAGTTCATATTTGCATTTCATAGTCTTGTAGGAATTACTAACAGCCTGTTGGCAATTGATAAGCACGTGTAGCTGTACAAGTTTTTAATCAGAATTCTTAAAAAATAGTCAAAACTGAGGCTGAGATATGGTTATTAGATAAACAATCTGCCAAGTGAATTACGTAGGGTAATGTAAGCTTTCTTTCTTTTAAAACTTACGATATGAGGCATTTATTTTGGACATGATAAGTTGTATTTTCATCCTATAACGCATAGATCATACAATGTACAAAATGAACATTGCGTCAGGTAAGGTGAAGTGGAAAGATAAGGTTTATTTCACATATCACCCTGACCCATGACACAAAAGTCTGTCACAAGACATGGCGACAGGCAGCCATGAGCTTATCCAGTCTTCCTCAGTGGAAGAGACCTCATCTAGCTCCCTGGAGTTAATTCTGAGCATCACGGGGACTGGGGCCAGATGATTCCCCATTAGCCAGGTGGACGGTGGTCAAGGCATGACACGGACATGATCTGAAATGTCTTTAAAGCCGTGGCTGGCATTGTGCCCCATTATGTCCTCGGGACTTCCCCTGGGGGCATACAGTCTAATCCACTTCTGCTAATGCACTCACACTGGCGTTCACGCGGTGGTGCGTGAGGCGGACATGTAAGGGTCCAGATGGACAGCTGGCCTCCGCCGCTGCTGGAGGAGAGCCACACTGGCTCACCAAGAGGCCACCTCGCTGCGCCTTGCAGACCCCCGTGTGATGCCAGAGGAAGAGAGGCCTCTCCCCAGCCCTCAGCTGGAACCTGAAGGGTCAGCTGGGTACAGAAAGTAGAATTCCAGCTCTTGTACCTGACAGCAGGCACATTTGCCCCTTGAGATTTCTTTTTTTAACCTTATTTATTTATTTATTTATTTAAATATGTTTAGGACAGGGTCTACAGGGTCTCACTACACAGCTTGGACTCATGGTGATCCTCCTGTCTTCAGCCTCCCAAGCGCTGGGATTACAGGGGTGCGCCACATTCCCAGTCTCAGTTCCTGTCTCAGCGCACCCCAGGGGTGAGGCCGACTTGACACACTGGGTTTGAACCCCTAAGATTTCTAAAGCAGCCCCGTGCTAGTGGCATTTATAAATTTGTCCAAGGTTTGAGAAATAATGAACCCCAAATAGTCGAGGTGTGAAGTGCCAGTCGGCATCTGAGCAAGGTGAGCACTACGGTGTGGAGACCTCAAGGGCGGAAGCTGCCTTCCAATGCGGGAGGTCAAGGCAGCTCCCCAAAGTCTCCGGCCTCCTGGGGAAGGCAGACAGGGCATCCCATGTATGCAACAGGCGTGCACTTTCGGAGCCCAGCTGCAAAGGGCCAGATGCTGCACGGACGGGATATGACTTCTCCATGCAAACCCCCTGAGCTGTTAGCGTGCTATGGCTTTTTTACACGCATGTGGCAGGAGCAAACACTCCAAATGACAGAGAATCCTGCCTGGGGCCCTCCACGCGCTGAGCTGTAGCTTGAGGAGGCACTGGTCTGTAGATGCCAGGTTTGTCCTGACCCATGGTTTTCCATGCCGCGCTTGAGTTTCTGATGCCCTGGCTTCACTCCGTGCATTTCTGAGCTTAAATGATTCCCACCCCCCGCTACACAAGATATACAACGTTGGGTTTTGGAGCCTGGCTTTCATTTAGAATCATGTTCATGCAGCGTAATTTCCTTGTGCATTTAGTGCAATGTTATCCCAACAGACAGGATTCCGTTCCTTGAAAAGGCCGAATAGCATTGCGCGGTGTCGGTGTGCCGAGCATCTCTGCCCTTTCCGTGGTCTGCAGACACTTGGGTTGTCCTCTTTCTTTGTTCTGTGGTTCAGCTATTGTGAATCACACGTTGTCACTGAGTGGGGGCGGGTGTTTGTCTCCATGAGGTCCTGGCTTCTGTTCCCCCTTTCTATGCTCAGCAGAGGCCTTGCTGGGTGCCAGCACAGTCCTGCTCTACCTGGGAGACGCGTCCACACTGTGCTCCACGATGGTCGGGACCCTGTGCCTTCGCATGCCACGTCCCTTGCCACTGCCCCCTTCTTCTCTCTTTTATCTTTTCTCGTTTGATTGACAGCTGTCCTAGCAGGAGTGGAGTGGAGTCTCGTGCCACGCCCACTTCCCCGTGGCCTGCAGGCAGGCAGCCTCTGGTTTATGGATTTAAATTGCGTTGAAAACTGTGTGAACGGCTGTAAGCAGCTGTGGTCTTGCTTCATTTGATCATCTTTGTTGCGTTCCTGCCTCTCATTAGGTAACGGAATGAGAGGACGTTTCTATCAGTCAAGATGCCCACAACTTCTCCTATGTAATTATAAAATAAAATTAAATTCATGTTCATTTCATCTTGTTGACCTTGATATGAGGAATGGGAACGTAAGATCAGGAAAATACCATCCGTATGTTGAGTCTTGCCCGTAGGCGGGGACAGGCACTGTGAATAACAAGGGGACACTTTGATAAGAGTTCTGCTTCAAGGGTTTATTGATGAGTGGCACCATGAGTTTTCAGTCTTTCACACTTCCAGCTAAATCTCATGTGAACTTTAAGGGCTTATTGCAAGTGTGTCTATACACATCATAGCTACACACGTATACACACATAGAGCACACTATATACATGTATATATAATGCATATATATGTGTACATTACACACATATTCTCTCTCTCTCTCTCTCTCTCTCTCTCTCTATATATATATATATATATATATATATATACACACACACACATATATTTCAGTTCAAATACAAACCATCTTTCTTTCTGTGTGGAAGGCAGGACAAATTTTCCTGCCCGAGAGCTCTAGACTGATGGAAGTTGAGGCCCCTAGCCAAGGTGGGCGGGGGTCAGTACAAACGTGGCCAGGGAAATTTGCTTTTGGCTTTAGCTACCCGCCCACAGAGAATGGCCTTCACCTTGAAGGGAAGTTCAAGTTACAAAACGTTCAACAACGTGACCTTTCCCAAAGCTCAGATTAGGATGCTCCAGTGGAAGAAATTATTTTAATCTGAATGAGAAGCAAGAGCTATTAGCAATGCATTTAGCTATTTCTCATATTTTCTTTAATACCTTTCACCTTAATACCTTTCAAAACAAAATAAATTTTGTTTTGAGAAGAAGCAATACAACACACTTTTCATAGAGATTCAGAGTTTTGAAAACTATCATGTCATCTTTATATGCCAAATATAAAACACCCCAAAAAGTAAAAAATGTCCCTTTGTGATATATAAGTACAATGCTTTGAGAATCCAAAATAGCAAAACCCAAACCCCAAGCCAAGAGGTAGTATTTCACTTTGTTAAGAACTTTTATTTTATGAAATTCTCCCTTAAAGATCATTTCTTTAAAGATTTAATAATCTGCCTGTAAGTTCTTGAATTCCAAAGGTGTGCTTTATTATCCTGCAGGTAAAATATAGAGGAGAAACAACCTAATGGGAAGCTGTTAATAGCTACTAAGAAATGGTAAAATCGATCAAAATCGAAGTTGCATGTGTGTAGGGGAATCCGCCTAGGGCTTCATTTTTGAAGTTTTACAGTACTCTAATGAGATAAAATGCTATTTACAGATGCAAAAGCAACAATACAACCCCTCAAAGGGAAGTAATAATTCATCTTTTCAAAATCATAAATGCATATTGGGAACATTTTAAGTAATTTAAAACTCCCTAACTTTTACTAAAATTCATAAATTAAATTGCTTTCATCTGGGAGCACAAAATAAATGAAAATGTAGCTTTTGAAAAAAATAGAAAAAGCTGGATAAGGTGATGCACACCTATAATCCCAGCCCTTGGGAGGCTGAGGCAGGAGGATAGTGCGAGTTTGAGACCAGCCTGGGCTACAAAAGTGAGCTCAAGGCCAGCCTGAACTGCATAGTAAGACCCTGTCTCAAAAAGATAAAAAAAAAAAAAAAAAAAAAAAGGAAAGGAAAAAAAGAGGTAAATTTATATTTACTGTCCCCATCAAAAGCATGCTGAGGCCAAACTTCTGCTGTCTCTTTCAAACATTTTAGAGATTCCTAAAAATATTTAAGAACGTTAGTTGCTAAAGATTTTTAAGGACTAATTTGTTTATCAACCCCTTGAAGAAATCAGTGGTCTAGTATCAGATAAAATAAAGCAAATTAACACCAACCTTCCATTGATACTTTGCATATATGTAGAATTGCTGGCCTCGGGACCTGAGAGTCCACATTCCCATTAAGATTTCCTTATTTTCCTGCTAACTTCAGCCACCGAGGTACCATTCAGAAAATCTAAACACTACGATGTGAACTTGCCCCAGGTATATCCATCCCGCCCTCCGTGTACCCACCCGACCCTACATGGGCCTTCACCACAGATGCCATTTAGGCTGTGTTCGCCCATGTGGGCTTCCTGGGCCATGTATGTGTTCATGAAGATTTTATGTCCGTTTTTCTACACTCGCTACTACAGCAAAACCCTCTCTGCCCTCTATGAATTTTTCCTCTCTAAACGTGGTGTGCCAGAATCTTTCTTTTCTTATCAACACATTGAATTTCTTCCTTCTTATATGACGCTGCATAGGTTTTAAAGACCTACCTTTCCGCTCATTGATCCCTTGATGTCTTTGGGGGAGCGGTCTACATTTTCTTAAACTTGGTCTTGGAATGGTGCTGTGGCTGTTGTTGTTGACTTTGCCCTCTTATAGTCTAATACTTCATTGAACTCAAGAAATCTAACAGATTGGTATTTTTGAGGAGAATTATTGGATAGTAATTAATTTCCAGTTAGCTGATATCTTTCTTACTTTAGAGTAGGTTTTATTATACAGCTTAAGATTATGAACGTAAATAAATCATAGCAGATACCTTCTCTTTTCTTTCTTTCTTTCTTTCTTTCTTTCTTTCTTTCTTTCTTTCTTTTTTTTTCTTTCTTTCTTTCTTTTATACAATTACCTTCCTTATTTATTTGTTTGTATTTTCTGGTACCAGAAATAAAACTCAGGACCTTGTGCTTGCCTAGAGGGCTCTGTGCCACTGAGCTACATCCCCGGCCCTACCATTCTTATTGACACATCTAATTTTTTTTTAGCCTTATCTAAACTATTAAGTGAAAGTAGCTAGCTTCCTTTAGTTCTTGTCTTTAGTGGTAATCTCTGTGAGATTCCCTTTTCCAGAATAAGACAGAATCAGAGTTGAGCCACAAGTATTTTTACCATGTTCAGTAAGTATTTTCATTTGAGGTAAGTTTATATAAACTTTAGAAACAATAATTATGAAATTTTCTTTTTTTATATGCTTAGCTCAGGGTCTACAGGGTCTCATTATGGAGACTCACAGTGTTTCTCCTGTTTTCAGCCTCCCTCCCAAGCTCTGGGATTACAGGTGCACGCCACCACGCCCAGTCTTTATGGCTCTCTCAGGGCACCCTGGGGGCAGCGCCAGCTCCACAGGCCAGGAGAAATTTTCATGATAAAAGAAATCAGTATTTATAGCTGTCTTTATTTTACTAGAGTTTACAAGTTTCCCTGTGGTTTACCACCTCACTCATTTGCTTGACTACCTTCATTCCAATCTGTTAACAATCCTATCTATGAAGAATGCTTATACCCATAGACTCAGGCACCCTGGGACTGAATGTTAAGAGATTCCTCTGGGGCTCCAGGTGGGACTTGGGGTGGCCGAGGATCTTCAGTCTGAGGTTTTCACGAGCTGGCGGCACATTTGCCAGGGCCCGACTGCTTCTGCTGGTGCACCTCACCCCTCTTGGTTGGGCCACTGGGCCTTGCTTGGATCAGGTGGAGCTGTGCATGGGAAGAATATTTTCAAGCACAGTAGAGAGTTACATGGGCTCGGAGTTCAATCCTGGTATTGGGAAAAAAAAAAAAAAAGATGTTGGTTTTTGGAAATAAAGAGAGGAAAACGATCAGAGCAGCCGTGCGCTAAGCAAACAAGTATCGGGTTTCGCACCTGTGGAGTTAAACTGTTTCATCTCCGTAACCCAGCAAATCTCAGTGTTCAAGGCCAGGCACCACTGTCCCTCTGCTCCCCTGCAGAGTCAGTTCCGGTGCTCATGCAGGTGCGATGCAGGTCTTCAGGGCCGTAGCTGCTGAGCGATGTCCGGAAATCCGAGTCAAGCGGGCCCAGGAACAACAGGAGCCCTGACGCCTGCTGCTTCCTGGAGCTTTGGCTTCATCTCCTCAGGCCGCAAGATGGAAATCGGCGTGGACGGCCTCTGCTTGTGCCACTTTTGCAAGGGCTGAGGGCAACACTTGCTCCGATTCCGACCAGGATGGGGACTCGGAAGCCTGGAGCTGGTCCTCGCCCTGCCCCGCATTTGCCATGAGAACAAATTCGCTTGATCTAACATTTGAGAATGAAGCTCTTCTTTCAAATGATGATGCATCAGCGTAGGCCATGGGTACTTAAGAATTATGAATTATTCAAAAATACTTTATTAATAACTGGAAAATGCCTTCCAGATATTCTTTTCCATTTACAAATTTAAGTAAAATGCCTGTCTGCTATTAGCCTTCCAAAGTTTAAAATATCGTGCAAACATGTCATTTTTAATAAAACATACAAACATTTTATTTTGCTGGCCAGCATAGACTCTAAATCACACTGGCAGTGTCAACAGATAAACACATCTCATGTTTTATAAGACGGTAGTGGGGGCTGGGGGGAAAGGGGGCTGCCACTAACAGGAGGGAAACGCGCAATTTTCTCTCCTGTTTCTTTCCAGCCCCACGTTAGGATCATGCCTCATAGCCCTGACGCGTTTTCTTTCCTTCCGTGGTCAGTGAATTTGGGCATCTAGGCGTCTGCAGAGGTTCTGAGCACGGAAGGTTGTCTCCAGAAAGACCCTGCAGGTTGGCAAAGCCGCTCAAGAGTGGGCTCCGGGTAAGCAGCGTCCGGAGAGCAGCGGGGGTCTCACAGGGCGCTGGGCCCGGGTGGCATCCAAGCAAGGCTCCTCCCCTGAGCAGTGACTCTCAGAAGGATGTAGGAAGAGTAGGGGTGCAGAGGATCCCCAAAGTGCAGTGAGAAGGAGCTCTTGTCGAGTTGGCTAACCGCAGGTGCTCAGCGCGTGGAGGTGAGGTCCACCCAGGGGAGGCGCGGCTGCAGACAGATCTGGGGATTATCAAATGGGCGGATCTGGGAACAGAGTGGATGCAGGAGGTAAACGTGAGGCTGGCAGGACGTGCAGAGTCCTGTGTCCGTCCGCTGGGTGCAGCCTCAGGTGCAGGCCGGAGCCGGCTCCCTCAAGAGGCTCTGGAGTGGGGACGCATGGCCCTCCTGTCTGCGCTCCTGATTGTGTGGCAGAGGGGCCGCTGGCGAAGGCTAAGGTGGCTGTCATTTGGCACAACCATCCGATGCTGCTCCTAGGGTGTGGGCAGCGCTGGGCCCGCGGAGGTGCGAGGCCTCGCCTGCGTGTCCTGATCCTTGCGGAAGACCCATCTCTGCTGAGCATTCATGTTTCGTGCAACCTCATGCGAAGGGCAGAGACACTTTTTTCATGTATTTGGGGGCCACAGGAATAGCTCAGCGGTCTAAGTGCCTGCCGGGCGAGCCCCAGGACTGGGTTAATCCCCGGCAATGCATGCTGTGCTGGCCCCATCTTTGAGCTACAGAGTGAGATATAAATACATAAATATAAATTTCGGGCCAGGGATGTAGCTCATCAGCACACTGCTTGCCTGGCAAGTGGAAGGGCCTGAGTTTGATTCTGGCTACCAAAATAGTAATAGTAGTAGTAGTAGTAGTAGTAGTAATAATAATAATAATAATAATAATAATAATAATGTTTTTGGTACAGGGTCTCACTACACAGCCCAGACCTATAGTAATCCTATTTTCAACCTCCGCAGAGCAGGGATTACAGGCATGTTCCAGCATGCCCAGCCTGGCAGATGCAATTTGTCTGAACACAATTACTAGATAAATCACAACCTTCTGTTATGAGCTACGTACAAGAACTTTCAGAAAAAAAGCAGTGCTTGAGTTTTGGCCAGCAGCCAACCTTTAGAAGCTTGAGCATGGGGGCTGGGGAGATAGCTCAGTAGAATAAGCCCTTGCCTGGCAAGCGCAAAGGCCTGAGTTCGATCCCCAATTCTGCACAAAAAAAAACTTTCAGCGTTGGCATCCAGCATGTTCTGGTACAGATGGAATACATTTCACCAGTTTTGTGCTTGCAAGAAACTTTCCATGTTTGTCTTAAACAAGAAGTGACACTTTTAGAGCCTGCCTTAGTCCCTTTCTTCTGTCAGGGAAAAAAACACATCCAAAACCCAAACGTTACAGGAGTTGAGGTTTGTTTGAGCTCCTCTGTTTCAGAAGTTTCAGCCCACGGGTGGCAGCCCCCCAGGCAGAGATGCCAGGGTGCAGGGACCTTGGGGATAAAGAAAGCTACTCTGTCCCCAGAGCCAGCACCAGAGAGGACGGGGTGGCTGCGGAGGGAGATGCAGCCTTCCAGGTCTGCCTGTGGCCTGATTCCAACCAGCCCCACCTGCTGACCGCAAGGCAGCCCACCCCAGCTCCAAGAGATCTGGGTCAGAGTGGAGCCGCAGAGCCATCACCCCAGCACAGCCAAGCTGCTGGCAGCACAGTCCCAGAGCCAGGCGTGGGGGTGACAAGTTGATCTCCTGTTGAAAACAGAGTAGGAACAGCTTGAAACCACCTAGATATGGGAGAGGAAGAGGGACTGAGGTTGATGGCAAGGTGTTGGACTGAGCTCCTCAGATGATGTAGTTGCCATAACTAAGATGAGTCTAAGGGAAGACTTATGTGGGGAGGAAAAGCCAGGAGCTGGTTTGTGCGGATAGTAAGCAGTAGATGTCTAGCCGCAGATGTGGAGTCACCCCGGGGAAGGCGAGCCGCAGAGATAAATCTGAGGATTATCAGCTTGTAGGCAGTGCTTAAGCCATGAAGCCAGATGAGAATGTCGAGGGAACATGAGTTAATGGGAAGAGAACCAAGCTATCTGCAGTAAATTTTTATATATTCCACTTTTAGCTCTGCTTTTCAACGGGGCATTGCTTCATGCATTACTGAGTATGGGCCAACAGGGGACCCTTTTGGGCGGACCTTGCTTACCCCCTTGTATCTGTGTGCCAGTCAAACGCATCTGGTTTATCTTATAAACCCAAATCCATGAGGACTGTGGAGTGTGTCACTTTTCTTCTTATTTCCCTGTGAAAAAATAAAATCACTAAAGCATCGTTAGCTTACAGTTATATTTGCCTTATTAGCTTCTGGAACTGAACTGTAAGTGATTTGGGGATTGGGGTAATTTTGGATCATTTGCTGGACTTGTTCAAATAATGGTTCCATGATTAGCAAACGAATTATCCTTGAAATGCTTAAATGATATGAAAGTGTTGCCCCTTAGGATTGCAAAAGAAAACACAGCCTAATTTTCCAAAACCTGTAAAAGAATATATGTAAATACCTTCCCAAGGATCTGTGAGACACCATGGTAAAATTATACAGTTATTGTAATTATATTCATCTTTTTTGTCAGTTTTATTTGAAGGGTTTTATATAATGTTGAGTGTATTTTAATTTTGATGTGATTTCCCTGTTACTTGGCAGAGATTTAAATTCAAGAACATGCACAGCCTAAGTTTGGTTTAAATGACGGTAAATGAAGATCACTGGGTCATTATGTGGAACGCATTGTGCTTTGATTGCAATGCGGTGGTCATGAGTGACACACTCTTCTATCCCAACCGTCTTGGGGGACAAGAAGAGAGAGCCCAGCTCTGGCAACTTAGCAGCCTAGTGGGACCTGTCCCCTAAAATAAAAGGCAGCATCAGGTTGGGCATGCAACTCAGTGTAGAGGCATGGGTTTAAATTCCAGTGTTCCATGGGCAGATGGGATGTGGTGGGGGAGAGAGAGAGAGAGAGAGAGAGAGAGAGAGAGAGAGGAGAGAGAGAAGGAGA